>JARDYJ010000010.1:25714669-25933645 GCA_029215755.1 Spea hammondii | reverse complement strand
TATATATATTATATATATATATATATATATATATATATATATATATATATATATATTATAATATTATATATAGAGATATATATATTATATATATATATTGTCACGTACAAGTAGTTAGGAGACACCGTGGTCAGGTAGGACTCCAGGACAGAACAGGTCAAACAAGCCGAGGTCAGGTTTCCGGAGAGCAGGATGGTCATATAACGGAGCCGAGGTCAGGATTCAGGAAAACAGGATAACGTAAACGTAGCCGAGGTCAGGAATCTGGAAATCAACGAAGTCAGACAAGCCGGGATCATACACAGGAATACAGAATCAGAAAACGCTATCTGGGTACTAGCACAAGGCATAGACAACCAACAGAGGCAAAGTCAGACAGAGCTGAGGAGTGGCACTGGGGTGCCCTTGCCCTGGGCTGGCACTAGTGCCTACTGCCTGTCCTGCTTAAATAAATTAAAATAGAATTTATAAATAATAATTTAATAGAGTCTATAATTTAATAGTTCATTATAATATTATATATATATATATTGTCAGTCATATATATATATATACTATAGTATACTAGTGTAGAGTGTACTGTAGACATTCATCTACTAGTGTCTAATTTAAAATCAGTAATATTAATTAATATAATAATTGAATTCATAAAATTATATATATGTCAGTTATAGTTAGTAATAGTATACTAGTGTAGAGTGTACTGTAGACATTGAAGACATCTCTAGTGTCTAATCTAAAATCCGTAATATCAATAATTCTATAATTCTTTCTTATCTTAATAGTTAATTAAATAGCTATAAATAAAAGTAATAATATTAATTAATTAACTACTAGCGTATAGTTTAGCTAATCTTATTAGTACTGGTGCTGCAGCTCTATAGTTTGTGCTTTGTTTTAGCAACAGCAAGAGACCAGTCAATTTTCTTAATTAATAATCTTTCATTTTATTTCATTTGTTTTGCTCACCTCAGTCCATCAGTGAAGTGAACTTGTTGGGCTAGTGAGTGCAGCCGCATAAGTGCTGTGTGGTTTTTGTTCAGCAAGCAGTGAAGCTAACTGTTTTGCTGTGACATTTTATTTTATTTCTAATTCTTTTCAAGAAAAATTGACTGTGACGAGCTGTACTAAGCAAAGCTTCAAGCTACTAGCTGTAGTACTAAAATAATTCTAATCTTCTTTAATCTTAATCTATAATATATTATAAATAATATATAACAATATAAATTCTAATTCATAATCTATAATATAAGTAATTCTAATTCTAAATTCTAATTCATAATCTATATTCTTCTATCTATAATACATAATATATAAGTAAATTATTTCTAATCTATTAATATTATATAACTTAATATTAATTAATAAATCATACTGAATCTGATTTAGCCTCACTTTAGCTTAGTGGGTTTGAGAGCGTCTGCCTAGAGGTAGACTTATAGTAAGGAAATATAGCTTTAGGCTAGCATAGTAGTAGGCTAAACTCTTAGGCCCGTGTAAATTCAAATTAAAAATAAAATACTGCTAGTTATTAAATAGTTAATCTTGAGTTAATTATTTAAATAACTTTAGCACTTTGCCAGATTGCACACAACAGCACAGTGCAGTAGTGCATAGTTTTACTTTTTAAGCAGTAGCACTGAAGAGAACTTCCTCTAATTTTTTTGTCTTTAATTCGTTTTTCCTTTTTTTAATTTTTTATTTTTTTTAAATTTTTTTATAGTTTTTTAACACTACACTACACTACACTACACACACAACACAAAATTTGAAATGGATCCTCCTTTTGGGACTAAGGAGGGACAAGCTCCATCTACCACCACCACCACCACCAGCACCAGTTCTAAGATGCAGCCTTTGCGTCAGTCTAGTCGGCCAAGTAGGCCAAGCTCTCGCTTATCATTTGGGGAAGCATTGCTTGAAGGATCATCAAGTAAAGGAAAGGCACCAAAAGCAGGCAGTAGTAGTGCGGCTAGGCCCACAAGCTCTATGTTTTTTTACGGAAAGCCTAAAGCACCAGAAGTACGTTCAAAGTTAAAGGGTAGCACAAGTAGTACCAGCCCAGTGACTAAAAAGAAGTGCCTTTTGCCCCAAGCAGCATCTTCCCCATCCACAAGCAGCATGCAAGGTACCAAGCAGAGCCAAATTAGCAGCAAGACTCAGAGGGGTCCCAAACAAAAGCGATCTCATTCCTTTGTAGGGAAAACCACCACCACCACCACCACCACCACCCCCACCGCCTCTACCACCACTAGTGCTGCGCCTACTGTTCCCACTGGTACCGCCACGCCATGTCCTCCTAGTACCTCTAGCAAGCCACCAAGTCCTTACAAAATTTTTGTAAAGACAGTTAGAGAGAGGGCTACACATAGTGGAACTCCACCTAGCGAGGTAGCAGAGGAGCCTGAGACTGAGACGCCAAGTGCAGAGTCTCTTCTTCCTGCTCGCACTACTACTAGTCACGAGTCTCACGACGATATCATTCTTAGCTCCAGCCTAGCAGGAATTCCATTCGATCTGGCTAATGAAGAGCTAGACTATGAGCCAGAGGAAGTAGAGGAGATGAGTGGTCAGGAATCAGATTCCTCAGGGAGCAGTGTCCAAATGACTAGTGCACAATTTTCCCCTGAGCCTCCACCTTCTCCGCTACGATCATCACCATCACCACCACCACCAGCAGCAGCAGCAGCAAAACCTAGCAAATCTAAAGCATTTAGCAGTCCCACTATGGCCAGTACTGTTACCACCAGTCCCACCACCACTAGTTCTGCCTCTGTTCATCCACCCCGAGCAGTAGGAGCAGCACCCCAGGCACACTCCAAGGCTATGCGCGCCCCAATTTGGGAGCACTTTGAAAATGTTGAAGAAGGGCGCTATGGAAAGTGCAAACATTGTGGGAAGCTAATAAGCAGAGGGAAAGTGTCTGGCCATTTTACCAGTGCTAGCATGAAGCATCACCTCAGCACTCAACACAACGCTGTGCTATTGGGGAAAGATGCAGAAGTAAAACTTAGTGCAGGCACCATAGCTGGTGGCCGTGGAAAACCCCCAACAGCTTCTTCTTCTGAGCCAATAGCAGCAGCAGCAGCAGCTAGTGCTGGCAGCCAGAGACCAAGGCAGGTTGGAGCACTGCATGTCCAGCCCACCCTGGAACAATTTGTGGCATTCCAATCCAAAAGGTCAATGCCCAAACAGCAGGCCAATAAAGTAACGCGACTGATTGGTCAGTTAATTGCTGTTGGAGGGGCATCCTTCTCTATGATCGAAGGGGAGCCTTTCAAACAATTGATGGCGGCTGTGGCTCCACAATATACAGTTCCGTCACGTTCCACTTTCAGCAGGAACATTGTCCCCTCGTTGTATCGGTCCTGTGTTGCAGCAGTGAAAGAGGAGCTTTCCAAGGCTGCTGGTCAGTGTGTTCATTTCACTACAGATTTGTGGAGTGCACCTAGCGGCCAGCATGCCTTTCTTTCTTTGACAGCACACTGGTGGCAGCCCGGTGTGTCTAAGGAAGCTGCTGCAGCAGGCTACCGATCTTTCCTTCTCCATGCAGAAGTGATGGATGAAAAGCACACTTCCCAAAATATTCTGCATGCAATGAGGAAAATGTTTAGCCTTTGGGTGGGAGCAGAGGCGGGCACCAATGTTGAAGTTGGTTTTGTGGTAACTGACGGAGGTGCCAATATGGTGAAAGCGCTGCGAGATGGTCATATTGTTGGTGTGCGCTGTGCAGCCCACATCATCCATCTTGTAGTGAAGGCAGCAATGTCAGAAGGAACTAGTGTGGCAGCAGTAGTTCTGTCCCGCTGCAGAAAGATCGCTGGGCACTTTCACCATAGTGTTAAGGCTAGCCAACTTTTGAGGGAAGAGCAAGAGAGGTCAGGTCTTCCCGTACACTGCCTACGTCAGGATGTCAGTACACGGTGGAACTCCACGTTAGACATGCTGGAGAGGATTTTGGAGCAGCAGAGGGCAATCCATAATCTTGCCTCAGAGCACAATATTGGGATTACCTCTCCATTGAATAGGGAGGATTGGACAGTGATCGCCCAGCTAGTGGCAGTCCTTAAACCATTCAGGGATGCCACAGAAAATTTAAGCTCAAACACTGCCAGTCTGGCCCAGGTAATCCCAGTGTTCTCCCATCTAGGCAGCAAGATGGATGTGTTCCTTGGAAACCGTGAGGCTGTTCAAGGTGGCACTCTACATCCTGACGTAGCAGCCATAGCCAGGAAGCTGAAGGATCTGCTAAAAGTACACCTTCGCAAACGAATGGAAGAGAGTCCCGAAATGATGCTAGCGTGCCTTTGCGATCCAAGAATTAAGGGAAAGCTAGCTTTGAAATTTAATGTTCTCAGTAGCTACCGGGAGCAATTGGTCAACAAGGTGCGTGACTGGCAGCGTAAAATGGGAATGCTGTCCGAGGAGGGAGAGGTGCAGGAGGAGGAAGAGATGATGTGGTCTGCTACTCCTAGCAGCAGCATCAGCAGAAGTGCCACAAGCAGCACAACACAGCTGAGTGGAGCAGCTGCGTTTTGGGAAGAGGCACTTGGGAGTATAGTTGGACCATCTGACAGAGCTAGCAGCAGAAAGGAGAGTAGTGCTGCTGAAATGGTCAAACTTTACCTCTGTGAAGTTCCTTCTGCGCCTAATGTTGATCCTCTTAGCTACTGGGATGAAAAGAAGAGTGTGTGGCCTGCACTCTCATGGGTTGCGCAGCAGCTACTATCATGTCCGCCAACCACTGTTCAAAGTGAGCGCGTGTTTTCTATGACTGGAAACATACTGAGTCCACAGCGCTCACGCATGGCACCTCATCTGATGGAGCAGATTGCCTTTCTTAAATTCAATCTGCCCAAGTTGGGTTACCCAGCTCTTAGTTTGGAAAGTTAATTTTTTTTCTCTGTAATGTTTAAGGTAGTTTCTCCCCCTGGTTGCACGTGTTTGTGGTGTGGCAACGTCTGCTACCTCCGCCGGTGTAGCCAATTTACGCTAGGGCCTAGTGTCTGAGTTCTGGAAGTCTGCTCCTAAACGCCAAGGACTGACAGTCTTTGGATGCTTTGCCCTGGGGTGAAACAGGTGAGCGGGTCGTCAATTGCCCACTCATTCACCTTTCCTAATGCTGCTACTGCTGCTGGTGGTGGTGCCAGTGTCTCTTCTCTGCCAGTTCGCTTCCTGGCTGAAATCATGCCTCAAATGTCCCTAATGGTAAGGGCAGTTTCTCCCCCCTGGTTGCACTTGCTGCAGTGTGGCAACGCCTGCTACCTCCGCCAGTGTAGCCAGCTTACGCTAGGGCCTTGTGTCTGAGTTCTGGAAGTCCGCTCCCAAACGCCAAGGACTGACAGTCTTTGGATGCTTTGCCCTGGGGTGAAACAGGTGAGCGGGTCGCCAATTGCCCACTCATTCGCCTTTCCCAATGCTGCTGCTGCTGGTGGTGGTGGTGCCAGCGTCTCTTCTCTGCCAGTTCGCTTCCTGGCTAGTGTCATGCCTTAAATGTCCCTAATGGAGAGGGTAGTTTCTCCCCCCTGGCTGCGTCTGTTTGCGGTGTGGCAACGCCTGCTACCTCCGCCGGTGTAGCCAGTTTACGCTAGGGCCTTGTGTCTGAGTTCTGGAAGTCCGCTCCCAAACGCCAACGACTGACAGTCTTTGGATGCTTTGCCCTGGGGTGAAACAGGTGAGTGGGTCGCCAATTGCCCACTCATTCGCCTTTTCCATTTCATTATTTTCCTTCTGATACACAACCAACCAACCACACAATAACACAAATAACACAGTGACATAACACATAACACATATAACACACAGTGACAACACAACACACATAACACATACACGTACAATGCACAAATCACAAGGACCTTTCCTCTTGTTATTTGTCCTGGCCTTCACTTCTACACTCACTAGCATTAACGCTATAACTCACACTTCATACTATAACATTTTTCCATCCACATACCTGCCAACAGATGTGTTGTTAACCCCGTATTAACCCCTGCTAGGCAACCGGGAAGGAAACAAAGATTAAACGAGCATGAAGAATGTCCGCGAATATTCGCCCGAAGAGAAGACAGGAACGGGCGAATATTCGCGGAATACGAAGGTTTTTTTGCCCCCGAAGACGAGCACGAAGACGAACACGAAGAGCCCCCTGGTGCCCAAGTCTAATACATATATCATATATAGATAGAGCTATCATAAATATATCATATCATAAATATATCATAGTCATGTAGTGGCATTATCTGTTCAAGTGTTACCATTACATCCTACTGGCTATTGTTTGTTGGATTTTTTATATTTATTTAACTCTTTCTTAGAATTTATTTTGACTGCTACTGTGAACCACTTGCCTGCTTAAAAAAACATCAAAACACAAAACAATTACGTTTGGGGAGCTGGTTGCTGCTACAAGTTAAAGAAACCTCAAAACAGTAGTGGTTTAGCATACATTGGGGGATAAAATAATCCTATGAGAAGCACAGAGCCTAGATGGAGAGTAAGGAGCTCCTTATCCACATGGGATAAGGAGCAGTGAGGCACAGTTGGGTTCTATGCCCCCAAGTGTGTTCATCTATCCCCTGCCCTGTGGGATGACAGGGGTTAAATTAAATCCCCAACTGAACATTTTTATCCGGCCCCTTGTAACCCAAAATATGTAACCTGTGACAAAACAATAATTTTGATATTTACCATGGAGGACCTCCAGCTATGATCATTGCAGCCCTCTATCTTTATCTTGGAACCAGGAAAAGGACCTGTCTGAGACAATTAAAGATAAACGCTGGACACATTAAAATCTAAACAAGACAGAAAAAATATAATCCTAACTGCATCTGATGGGAGCGGTTTCAAACTTGTTTACATACTCCTGTGAATCATCTCCCCCAAGTGGATGGAGGATGCATTGCATAGAATAACATTGAATCAAACCTTTAAACAGAATGATACTGATAAATTAAATAATGTAAACCTTTTAGCCATATCATTAATTACCCCAAAAAAACAACAATGTTCCCTTTGGTCCTTAAAATTTTGTGGGATGTATATGCCTGTAAAGTCAGGATGAATAGGCAGCCTTTTATTGTTAAGGAGAGATGAGGAAAGGAAATGAATAGAATTGAATTACTGGTCTTTGTGAATGTAATAAGTATAGGCGCACATTATTAGTAAAATTAGGAACAATTTCCTTTTATTATAATTTTTCGTTGCCAAAATTCAAAACCTCTATTATTGTACTTCATATGTCATCAGCTAAAGAGCAGAGCTGTTTTAGATTTGTCTGATCATAGCTTTAATTAAATGAAATGTAGCAGCAAGAGGTCATTGGATAAAATTAATCCTTCTGACATCTCACATCTGCCATATTTGATCATTTTTACTCGGACTCTCCATTTAATTGTCAGGCCAGGGTTGCTAAGTACCATGCTGTCTTGTGGGATTTGTGTTGCCACCCTTGTTCTCCCTGAGGTTGCAAGCACAGAGGTTTTATTTCCACTTGACAGGATTTAACAATATGCCTGAAAAATACAGACAGATATGACAGATATTTGCCTGCATAATATTGTTGTTCCTTTTACACTCAGTCATAATAAAGTACAACATGTGTAACATAATTCATAATTTAAACCCAAAGTTGTAGGAAAACGTATGGCAAACGTATAGTATGCAGTATGAATACCTTACCCGTATTGTCACTGGTAATAACACATCAGTAGCTATGCTACATGGGAGTCTATTTGCACTAAAGCATTTACACCACCAGAAATTACTTTAATTTCTAAGAAAATCAATGCAATATAATGTCAGATATTTTATGAGGGAAAAAATGTATTCTATATATTCTGTATTTTACATGAGCACAAAATGGAGTCAGAGCCATTTTAGTTTACTTAATCATATAGTGATTATTTCTTTCTGTCTTTGTTCCCTCTATAATTGAGAACAAAGAAGTATTCACGTATATAGATGTTTCAGTATGTATGATCCAATTAACGTTATCTCCCATGAGAAAGTTAAGGAGTAGACACTACGTATCCTTAGGAATGTAAATTGGAATGGGGGATACGTCGTAAGACCACCAAAACCTAATTTACTACCTAGGAGGCAACGTCTGGAGATATGGGTGACTACAAAGACCTGATTTACTATCTAGGAGGTAACATCTAAAGATAAGGATGACCATGGATGAATTCCAAACACATATGTAATGGTATTAAGTTATTTTTTAGACCAGAGCGTCTCTCACAGGTAAATTACAACGGTGTAAATATGAGTAGAAGTCCTAATTATAATGGATAAAACCCACCATTATGATTGGAGAATTCCAATCAAGAGGTGGAGGCTATGATAATAAGCAACAAGTGGTGGTAATTATAATTGTTTTATTATTCTGAAAAGAGATGAATTTTGTCTTCTTCATATAGAATTCCCTGTTTCTGGGAAATAGCAAGTATATTACATTATTGTATATGACGGCTTGTGAGACTGCAGCTTATAACCCGTGATGATGACAATAATGAAAAGGTATTTTTACCTGTAGATGAAGTTTGACATCATTTGTATCTATTAGGAACTTCACTCACTAATACTCCTATTATGTCATATTAGTTGAACTAATATATACAGAGTTAGTGATCTTTTTATTACCGCCCTGATTATTATTTTGGTTGCTGAGTGGACTGGAAGTTAATAGTGTGTGTTAGACTCATAAAATACTAATTCATATTGATAAATATCGATAATAAACTGTATTTGGAACTGATGTAATTTGATATGTTTTAAGAATTTTGTGTTTTATATCATGCACTGTGTGACTCATATATATATTTTATAAATTGTGTTTACAATAAATAATATTTTTTTTGATTGACTTTTGTGATAATATATATCTAATTTGAATTATAATTTTCGGCGATCTGAAAGGATTTAGGATCGGAGATAAAATATAGGGTATCTCCTTAAATTAATATTGTGGATGTGGTCCTACAATATTTGGTAGCGTCGTTATTTTGCGTGTGTGATAAAATATTGGTTTTGCCTATTTGGTCTCATTAATATCCCTAACAATAACCTGTTTAATATATACAGTATGTGGCCATCTAAAGGCCCAGACCGACCATCTGGCACGCATGGCAAATGCCGACCTGGTCACATGTCCATCCGTCAGCCTTAAAGTCCCAGGGCTACCTTATGATCGCCAGTCCGGCCCTGGTCATGTACATTCCTGGGTTTGGCAGATTGGTCGAAGAGGAGGATAAACACAAGGATCAACACAGAAAAGCAGATGAAGTCATGGGACTTCTAGGACCTAAAATCTAATTTCATATGCAAAAGAGATCTCTACGTTCCTGAATGTTTTTTCTGTTGGCCCAATAAAAGGTATGATCTTCAACGGAAGACTTCATAGACATACATGGAGACTACTGGTTTGCTGTAGTCACAGCTAATAACTGGGCCGCTGATGTTAAACATACCAAATCTACATAAACATTACCGTCCAACCTAAACATTGTTTTTAATTTTTAATCCAGAGTAATTCTGTTATAAGTACCGGTAAATCTGGCCACTGTAATTAAATATAGAAGAGCAAGATTCCACTGGCTTCTGTGACGATCGCACCTCATGTAGCATTTTGTTCAGATTTGGACTTGATAATGATTGCCCGTTTAATTTTTGACCAAGGTGTGTTTCGGGACAAAAATAAAACAGGACTTTATTATTCAGACAAAGAATGCTTAGAGGGTTCTAGAAGACATGTAAAGGAAACTGCATTATGAAGTGCAATATGGAACACCATGTTCTATGAAAACAGGTCCAAAAAAGGGGCATAAAAACTTGATAAAATGGTCACCAGAGCACCTCAAGAAAAAAGGGGTTGTCAAAGTTTTATAGGCATACCAAACCCAGATATATTACTAGTACAAATAGATAATAATGGAAAACAACAAAACAAGACTATGCAAGTGGGAAAAAGTGAATTAGCAGAACAAGCAAATTACAGATGGAGTGTCACTTTAAATAAATTATATAAATTTATTTACTTTATAAATTAAATAAATTATGTCGCTGTCTGTGACAAGGGTCTGTGTAAGGGTTATTTTAATAATTTCACTTGCAAATCTTCTCGGCTTCAATGGAGTCTGTGGTGAGTGATCTTGCTGTATGACATTTTTATTACACAAGAAAAATATCTTAGCAAAACACCTTCAATAGTTGGATTATGAAATATGGATAACCAGATTGAACAATTAAGAGTACTTGACGTTAATGTGCTGACTAACCAGCCATAACTGTATCCTAGCATCTTCACGTAATACGTGCACATAAAAATAATACACTGTGAGAATAAGAAAGTTGGAAACCGAGTATAAAAATACATCAAACTTAAACGCTGCCGAATTTCCAAAGGCTACAAATGATCTGGGATCACAGAACAGATTGTACACTGAATTGTAGTCACTTTAGAACAGTCCTTGAATGCACAGATAAAACAAATGCATAAAATCAAAACATCAGGTCGAATTAAATAAATAAACTTAGTTTTTCAGGAGTAGACCCAATATGTACCTGGCATTTTATACCAAATAAAAGGCTCCCAGAGGGTCTGGATAGATCCCCTGGGAACCTTTTTAATTTTAATATTGTTTCTGGAGGTGTAAGGTCTGACATTTCAGGCTTTCTCCGTTATTTTGGTGTAAGCGGTACTCTCGTCGAGCGCCATTACACCAGATCAGACAACGTGAGACCCCATGTTGTCCCTAAACAAAACAAAATGTTATTTAATGAAATAATTCTTTATGGGAAGGTGTTTTTTCTTATTCAACATTCATAGGAATGATTTTTCTTATACTGTATGATGTAATGACAAATGCAGCAAATTCAGCAGAGCAGGTGGAACAGCACCTTTAAGGATTTAGCTGTAAATAAGGACCTACAAATTTTTTTTTTGTAGAAAAAATATATATTTATTCTGAGAAAATAATATTAAATCAAAAACAATGACATAATTTTTAAAGAAACATAATTTATTTACAGATTTTCTTTATTGACAATGATGACGTTTTGGCACCCAAAACAGGCGTTCCAGAAAAAAAGTGAATGTGTCCTGCATAAATAATTAAACCACGTGTTTCATAAAAATGAGCACGGGCACACCAGAGGGTTGCCCCTATCTCTGCCACCCTAGGCTTACGTTGCCTCTCTCCTCACAGCAGAGCGCCGGGATATGACATAATGCTGACGCTCCATATCTTAAAGGCAGCCAGCCACTTGTAATGCCTCCATAGTATAAACAGGCCGGTTAAAGAGATCTCCCATGTAACAGACCCAATGAGCAGTGGAGGGACAGATCAAGAGGGCAGTTTGTATCTCGGTTTTGCGGCAGGGTGATGGCCACCACCCAAAACCTGCCGACCTAGGCTGACTTAATACTAGGGCTGCAACAACTAATCGATAAAATCGATAATAAAAATCGTTGCCAACGAATTTCATTATCGATTAGTTGAATCGATTTTTATCGATTATAAAATGAGGGTTTTTTCAGAGCAAACGCTCTGAAAAATACCCCTCATTATATAAACCGTTTCAGTGACTCACAGCAGCAGCTCCTACTTACCAGCCCCTCCCTGTAATCACTGTGACAACTGGCCCCGCCCCCTTCCTTCTCCCAGAAGGCCAGAACCACATGGCTGTGACACTCATCTAACTGTAAGTATAAAATTAATATTTGGGCTGCTGAAAGTTGGGGTTTAATTTAGGGGCAGTTATGGTTAATGGGGTGTTTAGGGGCAGCTATGGTTAATGGGGTGTTTAGGGTTAATTTAGGGGAAGTTATGGTTAATGGGGTGTTTAGGGTTAATTTAGGGGAAGTTATGGTTAATGGGGTGTTTAGGGGCAGCTATGGTTAATGGGGTGTTTAGGGTTAATTTAGGGGCAGCTATGGTTAATGGGGTGTTTAGGGTTAATTTAGGGGCAGTTATGGTTAATGGGGTGTTTAGGGTTAATATAGGAGCAGCTGTGGTTAATGGGGTGTTTGGGGTTAATTTGAGGCAGTTGTGGTTAATGGGGTCTTTAGGGTTAATTTAGGGGATGCTGTGGTTAATGGGGTGTTTAGGGTTAATTTAGGGTAGTTGTGTTTGATGGGGTATTTAGAGTTAATTTAGGGGTAGTTATGGTTAATGGGGTGTTTAGTGTTAATTTAATGATGAGGACTGAGGGTTAATTTAATAAAGTTAACTTAAGGCGCAGTTAGAGGTAAAGGGGGGCAGACTAAGGGGAATCTAAATCCTGGGGGCAGTGAAGATTAACCCAGTACTTATTTATAAAAGTATGGTGTCAGTGTGATGCGAACAGGTCTGTGACTCTGAGGGGACTATGAGATATCTGGGGGTATAAGGCATATCTGGGGAGGATGGAGAGACATATCTGGGGGTATAAGGCATATACGATATATAAGGCATATGTGGGGAGGCAGTGTGGCATGTCTGGGGAGGATGGAGTGGTGTATCAGGGGGTATAAGGCGTATCTGGCACAGTGGCATATGTGGGGGTAGAGTGGAGTGGAATATGTGGGAGGCAGCGTGGCATATGTGGGAGGCAGCGTGGCATATGTGGGAGGCAGCGTGGAGTGGAATATGTGGGAGGCAGCGTGGAGTGGCACATGTGGGAGGCAGCGTGGCATATGTGGGAGGCAGCGTGGCAAGCCTGGGCTCAAATGTGCATGTGGGAGGCAGCGTGGCATATGTGGGAGGCAGCGTGGAGTGGTATATGTGGGAGGCAGCGTGGAGTGGTATATGTGGGAAGCAGCGTGGAGTGGTATATGTGGGAGGCAGCATGGAGTGGTATATGTGGGGGTGGAGTGGTATATGTGGGAGGCAGCGTGGAGTGGTATATGTGGGAGGCAGCGTGGAGTGGTATATGTGGGAGGCAGCGTGGAGTGGTATATGTGGGAGGCAGCGTGGAGTGGTATATGTGGGAGGCAGCGTGGAGTGGTATATGTGGGAGGCAGCGTGGAGTGGTATATGTGGGAGGCAGTGTGGAGTGGCATGTCTGGGAGGCAGCGTGGCATGTCTGGGAGGCAGCGTGGCAAGCCTGTGCTCAAATGTGCATAAATTGGGGGGGCTGGTTGGGAAATAAAGACAAGAAATGCATTTTATCAGTTTTTTTTTTTATTCTGCGTTTGTATTTAACATCATTTGTTTATTAAATTATTTTAAATAAATGAAAAATGTACATTCATCGGCCAACTAATCGATTATGAAAATAATCGTTAGTTGCAGCCCTACTTAATACCTTCCTCATTACAATGCCAGATATGGCAATTGCAGAAAGGAAGTTAGTGGAATTCTATTTTATTGAAATTGAGACTCAAATGTAAACAGGTGACACACCTTTCATGTTTGAAATGATCATTCCTATGGGAACTAGTTACAAAGTCATCCATACAGCATTGAGACTGTTGACCTGTAGTATTAACTGATACAATCTCATGTTGGAAAAGTCTTTAGTCCTTTAAACATCACTTAAAGTTTCTCAACGCGTACATTTGTAATCACAAAACGACATTCCATTTTCAGAAATATAATTAACATCGTGAAAATCAAGTTTCATAAGACGTAATCATTAAACTGAAGTAGTAAAAACTCAGGAATGTTATCCTAAGAGATCTGAAATTGGGCAACAATGCATTTTTTATGACTGGAACTAAAATGACTCGACCTCAGCACAGGGTGGCATTAATAAAAGTTAGTTATAAAGGTCATATATATATATATATATATATATATATATCATTACATAAGTTATGGTGGGTAAAAGGTGATGGAAACCCTTCCACTAAAATTTAAGGGGTAGTAGAAGTATTATTAAACACTCATCTACAGACACCAGACAAGCCAGAAGGCTTGCTTTTCCCTCAGAAATCTCATGGTGCTTTCACAACCACAAGGGATTCTGGGTAGGCACATGCAAATAAGGTTAACAATTATCACCTTTGCCTCTATATCCACTTTATACATGGATTCCTGAAAGTGGATATAGAGGCAAAGGTGATAATTGTTAACCTTATTTGCATGTGCCTACCCAGAATCCCTTGTGGTTGTGAAAGCACCATGAGATTTCTGAGGGAAAAGCAAGCCTTCTGGCTTGTCTGGTGTCTGTAGATGAGTGTTTAATAATACTTCTACTACCCCTTAAATTTTAGTGGAAGGGTTTCCATCACCTTTTACCCACCATAACTTATGTAATGATATTTCTTAGTTACCCCAAGCCTCAACTTTTAAGCCAGTATCACAACCTCATGCTGACGAGTCCCATGAAGGACGAAACAGCTGTCCATGAGTGGTGATCTGGCTATTGTACCTCTTCCTGAGTTTTGTCTAAAGGCTGTCTTGTACAGCGGGCAGTTACTTTCAAGGAATCCATGTATAAAGTGGATATAGAGGCAAAGGTGATAATTGTTAACCTTATTTGCATGTGCCTACCCAGAATCCCTTGTGGTTGTGAAAGCACCATGAGATTTCTGAGGGAAAAGCAAGCCTTCTGGCTTGTCTGGTGTCTGTAGATGAGTGTTTAATAATACTTCTACTACCCCTTATATATATATATACACATATATATTACTTCTTAAATGAGAGGTGATATATTTTATTTTAACCACTCTTTGCCTCCACTGAACATGACAACTGAACACAGCACTAACCTTTTATTCATGGTGCATTAATATTAATTTTGTCTACCTAAGAGCTAGTGCTACTACAAAAACACTTTGGAAAATGCAGTTTTATGGTATGGATTAAGGCTAGGTTATTTTAAATAATGCATAATAACACAATATGAATAATTTCAGTAAATAATTATTTAAATACATGTATAAGACCTCTCATATAAAAATCACCAATATGATGTAGGCGTATTATTTTCTGCCTCAATCGGCCCCAAAAAGGTATCAATTGCAAATACAATGAGTATTTTGTATAGGTTTTTAGATGACAATTTATGTCATGACTCACAAAGTAGCAGATTGTTCTAGTGAAGGTCTCCATTATTCGCTATATTAATGCCCTCATTAGAACTCAACTTCTGATTGACCGTTACGTCATTAACCTAGCTTGATTTTTTACGCCACTTGAAAAAAGAGGTAACAGGCCGTTGGTATCCTTCATCTTTTACAACCTCCATTCACCCTATAGATGTAAAAAAAAAATAATATATATATATATATATATATATATATATATATATAAATATTTGAGTATTTTTCCCCCAACTTTTAATAAGAGAACGCAATTATATTGTAATATGTTATGGTACTCCATTCAATTCATATACCCTTCCTTTTATGAGGCAGAAATATGGATATCGTCACAGTCAACATTATGAAGGAAACTTTGGGTGTTCTACCCTACTTAATGTAAGAGGGGGGAAAGATCTGCGGCAATCCCAATCCATTCAGGTAAATAAGCAGCATCGTAATGAAAAATTTGCATAAATTCGGAATCGGGTAAGGTGAAGTTGGTGAGGTAAACTGTCTCTCCCCCGACTAGATAACTAGCCCAATAGCCGAAGGTCCCTATAGTCATTATTGTGTGGTTACAGCTGGCCAGGAGGGCAAAATCTTTCCCAGGCGTTGACTCATTTCCATCCCCTGAGAAATAAACATCTCCCCTAGAATTGTCAATGTTTTCTTTGCACCAATTCATCCCATTGCTGGTCACCACAAAGACAGGTTCTTTATACTTATTACGGAAATATCCCATGGCTTTCTCCAAGTAGCCTCTGTCGCCAATCACACCTTTCCAAACATTAGGCATAATATGTATGTAATCCCCTCTCCGAACATGGACTCCAATGTAGGTCACTTTTCCCTTTGAGCCTTTAATTCTTTGTAAGACTTGATTGGCCTCATTCTTAAGATGATCATGTATAGTGAATTCTTTAAGTATTTCATCACGGAGATGATGGTAGAAGGTCCATGAGCAGGGGAAGCCAGTGAGCTTCAGATAGGTTTCATCGATATGGTTATATTCCTCGGACATCCAGTCATGTATCCAGTACTCTTTAAACGCAATATTGCCAGCAGCGTTCCTCTGCAAAACTGGAAGTGTGATGTTAAAGATAGGAGCTAAATAGTTATGCATTTCTGGAAGTATGTATGGTTGGCGCCCATTTGCCTTGGCCAAGGCATATAAGGTTGCATACTGTCCCATCTGATTGCCTAGCCTCCCATCAGGATGGATTGTCCAAGCCCCCATGTCTTTAGTCACTGCACAGTCTTTAGTCGCTGCACTGTTTCTTGATTCTGATGTTTCCTTGTTATTTGTGTGCAGAGCATTGTTTTGAAGGCACGGAGTTGAAAACGGAATTTTAGGGTAAAACATAAAAAAACTAAACTGAACCTGCAACCTGTATAATATTGAACAAATAAGAACTGACAAAAATACCATCACCAGGATAGTTATTTTCTTCCTTTTCTTCATTCGTTCCATGACTACTTAGTATCGTTACCTGGCTGTCGCATGGGCTGTTCCATAAAAATATACACCTGTCTGAAAAAAAAAGCAGAACGTAAGTACTGGATACCAAATAGAAATGTTACAAACCCATACCCCGAAAGCCATACCCCGAATCAGGAATGGACTGAAAAGTGGGGCAGGATGCGCATAACTACTTGCTCCCCTTATTTAGGGGATGAATCAGCCTGCATATACTGTGTTACCCGCATTAGCTTTTTGTGTAGTAAAATGCATGAGAGTTTCGGAAGAATGCAAATGGATTCATAGTTTGGTCATTTAAGTTCCAGAGCCCTGATACTTTGCATACTGTGTCTGTCTTATTAGGAATACAATACCCTATACGCCAACCGAAACAAATAAAATTACAAAAAATGATTAAATAATCCATCTGGATCATCTCGATGAAAATCAGTTAAATGTCCCTATTTGTTTACAAACTTTCGAGAATAAAACAGATGGACACCAAATAAAACATATAAATGGGTATATAAAGGGTTTAAACATGCAAAGAAACATAGAATGACTACTTGGAGTGGCTTCGTGAAGAGGTAGAGGTAACCCTCCTAGTTCTTTATAAAACATATAAGGCGTTCTGCCTAAATCAGGAACGGGAACATGACTTTCCTATTATCTGTCTGTGTCTGTGACCATTTGTGGAGTCTAATTAAAATAAAGCTATAGACTTATGGGCCATACTTCTCTCACTGATGAGATACAGTGAAAATGCCTGAAATTTCCAACCATCCACCCTTTGTTCCGTTTTCCTTGTTGTGTTGTGTTGTGTTATCTCACTTTGTGGTATTTCCCTGCCTTTCTACTCAAGATAGTGATGAAGCCTCCATTGGCGACATATAATACTGCCAACCCCCTGATCAAAAAGATAATGGATTTAATGGAGGTAACCGCCTACTGAAACCAAAATATTCACACGCACACCGGGCAGGTGGGTTCCTGGCTGACACTATGCCACCAGGCAGCCACTGGCCTTAAAGTACCAGGGCCATCAAATCAACGCCCTAGAATAAGGGATTATGCTAGTACGTACTTCAATAAGTCAATAGAGCTAACAGTGGGGTTATGTATAAAACGTGACTCTAATGCAAAGATATTAAAGTGTCCGTAATGCCTTAGTAGATGATTACTATTTTTATGACTTTTTATCGTCTGTGTTCCTGGTTTATAATGAACAATGGAAGTGGAAAATCTCTCACTGCAGCTTTGGTGTAAATGATGTTCACAATACAGCCAATTACAGGCCCTATTCGTTGCAGCGGTGAAGTTATTCATTTAACAAAATCTATTCAAGTCAAATATTTTGATTGCATAATTACATAGAAAGTTTCATTCAGTTCAACCTTTCGAAAAAACCCAAAAAGTAATCATCTAACATTAAAGGGACACACCAGCCATGAAATAAGAATAATTATATAAAAGAACCATTCAGCCCAATTAGTCTGTCCATTTTTACAGATTTTTCTAGTAAAGGACTTGATCATTTATAAATAAATATCAAAGTGTAGCGTGGGTAACCCAAACTTTGAAATAAAAAATAAATAAATAATGAATATTAATCCTTCCTCAAGGTACATTCAGAATATTGTATACATATTGCTGATTCAGAATAATGTATACATTAAGGGGCACTCATACAAAGGGGAAGAAAATAAACAATAATAGTGTAGAATGTCCAATAATAATATCATAACACAATATTATTTTTACTGGACATTATACACTATTGTTGTTTCCCTTTGTATGACCGCCCCTTAATATTTAAATTAAAACTCAGACCTTTATAAGCCGTTGGTCTCGTCTTAGGTTCAGGATAGCTTTATCCTGCATGTTTAAATGGATGGTTGGGACCTTCTGAAAGTACTTGTTTCTGAATATTTAATTTATGTAGCCAAGCAGAACCTCCATACCGATCTGCAGAAGAGACAAAAGAGGGTTATCTCAATCTGGAGATTTTGTAGGAGTTGTCATAGACAGGGAAGAAACACTATACAATAGACTAGGCATGTGCATTATAATAATAATAATCATTATTTATTATTTTATAAAGCACCATCATATTCCAGTGTTGTACAATGGGATCGAAGCAGGGTTGGCCTGCCACAACTCTCAGAGCGCTGCTCTAATAAGTCTAGACCTACATACATCGCTGGTCATCACACACAATTCAAGAGCTAATTCCAAAATGATTATAGACTATAATTTGTGGTTTGCAGGTAAAAGAGAGGACCCTTTCATCTTTGTTCTCAGTGGTCTTAAACTTTGTCCCTGAAGATTGGGAGTCCTTAATGAACATGCTTTAGAAGCGTGTCACTCATGTATACCAGTATACCAGTCCCAACTGCTGTCAGCAACACTAGCGCATGTCATAAATCATCAGTCCTTCAAACGAAGAACGTTTCTCCGGTGTTGTTTGTATGGAGGTTCACGGTCATTGACATGGTCTGTTTGTCAGGAAGTGTGCATTAGGCAGCTCCGTCTGAGCTAGTACCATCTGGCACATGTGTGGTGTGCGTGACCCTTGTACGTGACCCTATTATGAAAACACATTTTTGGTCATGCCCATAAGGTGTCATAGATTGTTTAACCCTGGGACTGAGAATGCCAGAGCAAGCACCTTCCAGACATTTTTTGATACTGTTGTTGATTTTTCCATTGTAATGTAAATCTAGACCCATTGCCAACTCATCCATTTAATACATACTTTATTATCCAAACATGTTGCATTCTACGCAACATGATTAAGAGAACAGATTAATATGGTTCCCAGGCTCATAGCTGGGAACTGCCTGAATACTGTCCCAAAAATACTATCCCATATTTCTTGCTCTCATGTCTGAAAGTGGAGCCAATGTGGCAAAAGCTGATCTAGCCATGTGGAAGGTACAGAAATTCAGAAAGAAAGACTGTCCTGGAAGCCTGACAGTCAGCTAGTGTTTCCAGGATCTCTGAGAAAGATCTAGAGATTTCCCGGCTATGGTTATGAATTAATCTGGACAGATATTTAAAACTCACAAGTACGCCAACCTTTTGTTTTTCCTGTGCACCGCAACTACCATCACCATTATCATGGAAGTTGTAATCCAAAAAAATATTTGAGTGTAGAGTATTTATTATTATTTTTCTTATTTGTGTTTTATTTGTGATGTATTTTATGTATTTGCAGATGGGTGTGTTTGAGGGGGAGTTGGCTATGCCATTTTTGTTTTTTTTAGCGTGCCAGCCAGCTGATAACACTTTTTTTTATTATTTCTTTTTATAAATCTTATTATTTTTGCTTTTTATTTATTTATTTTACTTTTCTCAGGCTCCTGATCAGACTCTGACCCCTGCCCACGGGAACCTTTGTTCACTGCGATTCAGCCTTCTGCTCGATAACTTTAATTTTGTTTACTTATTTTTATCTTTATTGTATTTTTTTTACATTTCTGATGTAAAACAATTCTGATGTATGGCTGACTGGCATACTTGGGAACTCTCTGGGTTTGACCCGGAGATTGCCGGGTGAGCGCTGCTCCTCCGGTACTCCTGGTCAACACCTGAATCCTCCAGGTTGCGGGAGCGGGGTCTTGACTCTCCCTGCTTTGTCTTAAATGGGGGTGTTTCCCGCTGCCATTAGCGGGAATGCCCCCAACATCAGCGGGAGGGCCCACCAACGACAGCTGGACCGCCCGCCGACAACAGGGTGCAGTCCTGGCCGCGTCCTGCAAGGGAAGGTTCCGGGTTAGCCGGAGCCCAGAAATACCCAGGTATGCTGGGAAGGGTGAATGCTGGTTACGGAGAACTGCCTTGGGCGTGAGGCAATACCCTGCACCAGGAACTGGTGGGTATCGGTGTACATGAGAGCACACACCACTACTTTCCTCATGATGTTCCATACCATCGTGATGGTTTTTGGCACACTTGTTTCATGATGGCATGGAACAAGGTTAAATGACCAAAAAGCAGGGATAACCCGGATATAGCGAGGTGGACCTGGCCCTTTAAGGACAGCAGCTACCTGATAACGTAAGTTCGGCCGAAAGCTGTACATGCGTGTCGATTAGTTTGTTGGAAAGCTCAGCTACAATGATCTTTAACTGCAGAAAAAGACACTTGCTTCTGTTGAAAAACAGTAGAAGGCACACTTCTTTCCATTTTAATGTATAAATATTTTACTACCAAAGCAGACAAAAGACAGTTTCATGGAGAGGAGGGTTGTAAACCAGTGGACATTAAGTGCAGGCATATTTGTCGCTTCTATTAATAACACCAGGTGTGGTTCCCCATGGAAACTTACAATACTCTCATCGTATTCAGCTGTTCTAGGTAAGCTTAACCTAATATTTGCATTGTGAATATAGTTGGCTGTGATCTTTTTAGTCCATTGTGGCTGGGGTCTTTGGAAACCAGATTTATATCACTGTTTTGCATGCAAACAAACAAAGGGCACTTTTGCAACGCAAATCATATGTAAATCTATACATGGATTTGTTCATTTAGAGCAAAATAATGTTATATATTTTTCTATTAATTTGGTATCAATATTATGGTCTCTGATGTAACTCTCATAGCCATACCTGGGAACATGCTAAATGAGCTGACCCTAAGACGCTTTAGATATTAACCCTTTAACAGCTCATCATATAGATTCATGTAGCAACTTATCAAATGTGTTAACCAAATTAATCTAGTGCCGGTCCTCAAGCCAACCTTGACATGTCATTATTTAAAGAAACACTTGATTGAGTCACCTACATTCAAGCAGGGATATAAACCATAACATGCTGGTAGCAAAAGCACTTATTTATCATCAGATCAATGCAGAGCATGCATGAGTCAGGGAAAGAGTGTTAAGGGACAGTCAAACCAATTCTTTTTTCAGACAAGGAGAAGCAAAACAATATTTCAAAGGAGCAAAAACATTCGGGCAAGAGGTCATAGTTTAACCCCTTAAGGACAATGGGCGGTCCCAAAACCCATTGAAAACATGCATTTTGAGGGGTTAAAAATAGAGGGACAGAGGCTTAGACAATACTTATAATACAAGAAAGTTTTCCTTCACTGAAAGAGAGGTAGATAAGTGCAACAGTCTTCCAGTAGAAGAGATGGATGATAATACAATGAGTTTAGGATAAGTATATTGCTCCAAGAACAAGGACTGTGAACAAGTCTTCACAGCTGGAAAAATAGACAGGCTAAGGGGGCTGACAGGATTTTGTAGATGTGGGCATTCGGATTCATACAAACCTTAATGCCAAATGTGTTAATTTGTATGAATCTTCGAAATGGAAATTCTAATTTTCGTTGTTATTTGTTCATTCATTTGCCTCTTGTAACAATTAAAAAGCACAAACTAAAGGTGAATTTGGTGAATAAATGTAATGATGTTAATGGTATGTGTTAAAGCTATACAGGTTATAGCCCCCTTTAATAATTGTTCATTGTTCTGACAATTAATCCATTATAACAATGGTTGCTTTAGATCATTCCACTATTGTACAAGAAAGACACTCTTTTCTAGGAACATATTTTTTTTTTTCTTCAGCCTCTTTGAGGGAAATAAGACATAATGATAATTAGATCCCCAGTGTCCTACTGTCTGCTAGCATGTGCTTCTAAAACTCCCACAAGCTTTCACTCTCAAGGATATTTCATAAGAGCCCTAGATAGATAGATAATAAAGAGAGGTTATTCACTCCTGAAGACATCTGCACCCAAATAGACCCCGCCCCCTGCTTTCCACGAGCGGCAAAAGAGAGGTTGCTCCCACAGTGTGAGAACGCCATTCCGCCCCTGTCTTACCTAGAATACCCCAATTATAATACTTTTTGTTTGTTTTATAGATATTTTAGATACACTGGGTTTTTATATAAATAATCATTTTGACTCAAAATGGTAAAAGTGGCGGAATCAGGAGAAGCATTCCACTGGTTGTCATGGTGATTGCACAATATTTCCATTGTGCTAGAACTGTTGTTCATGTGCATTTCTTATAATGAGACAGTGTGATAACTTATTATCCTGGGAAGAGGTAGAAAACAAAACCCTAAGTTCATAAAAGCAGGGGCAAGAAATCTACAATTTAGGAAACAAAGTATTCATACAGAAGCATGTCTGGCATTCTCTTTAATTACATGTAATTTATTAACCAAGAGGCTTATCTCTCAACCTGACGTCTACTTATTATAAGATTACAGATACTTCTACAAGACAAGCCGTTAACATGAGTACAGTATGGATACGCTGCTTATGTAAGAAAACAACCTTATTTCTTTTTTGCTATTTTTGGTGAAAACTTTGAAAGGGATGGTCGCAATTGAGTTACAATGGAAATAATGTAATTTATTTCAGCTTCACAAACAAATATTCTATAATTTAAACCTAAATAAAACCATTACACATATTGCAAAAAAAAAAAAAATAAGCATAATCTATAGGTAGATTAAATGGGGGAATGTCTAACCTTGTGCAGGTAAAATTAGTTAGAGGTGGGAGAGCTGGCCAAGGCAGGTCACAAAACAAGCCAGAGCCGAGCTAAATTGGGGCCACCCCTAGGATATGACATTTCTAAAATCCCAAAGACAGAAGTGGGTGAGGTCCTTCAACGGCTCAGTACCTGCTCACGTTCTGTAAGGATGCTGTTTCAGGCCATGCTTTTGCCTTAGTACTTACTAAAATATATTTAGGCAGCTGGTTGCAACACCCGTGGAAAGGGGTGGGATTGTTCTCAACGAGCAATCTTGCACCTTGCAGCTATTTCTGAGATAGCGCTTCCCGCTGGATTATGGCCCCAGGGAGTTAGCTATCTGCAAATTACCTCACCTGGCAATTAATACTCAGTCCAATATAAGGCCGCTCCTTCTTATCCCTATTGCCCTTGTGTGTCCTAGATGCTAGTTTTCTAGTAGCAGTATCTTATAGTTTTCATCTCCTTTTGTGACTCGGTTTGCTGTGTTGATGTTCCTGACTTCTGGCTAGGTCCTGTTTTTGCCTGATTGCTGCGGATTTCCTGATCTCTCCACTGCTGAGCTTGTCTGACTTGGTCTGTGTTGTAGCGTATATTTAAAGGCCAAGTCCCACATGGCTTCTCCAAATCATGACATGGTATAATATGCCATGTGTTGTTCATCTGAGTTTGTCTTTACCTATTTTTTTGACCTGCTAAGGAACAGACTAAGCTAAGCTAAGATGGTCCTGTATAAAGCATATCTACATCAGTGGGATTTCTTCAGTCACCTCACTGGGTGATTGAACTGGGCATTACACAGGATCAGCTCAGTCCTTCTTATAATGTATTAGTGTTTGGGCCTTAATGGTGCATAGAGAATTCAGGAACATAAAACCAAAACTCTCCTACAAACCTTAAACACCATATCCTGCTTTACCAACCCTATTTATTCTGGCATAACCAACACCAAGTCCAGACTCACTAAAGATGAATGACAACTTGAAATGTAGCAAATTATTGCAAACTATTGTATTATCATGCAGCTCATGTGTATTTTGTTCATTCTGGTTATTTTAATCAGTAGACATTCTTACAAAAGTCCTTGGTTTTCTAGTGCAAGGTAAACTATGTCTACTTCCTTTCTGCATGGAACGTGTTTGCAGTGGCATACAGAAGAAGGTGATAACTTTTCACCCCACGGAAACTTTTGCAGAACAAAATGGTGGCATAACTGCCAGTAAAGTGTCCTGCATCATATTTATGTCCCTTGACAGGACCCTTTTGCAATGAACACTAGATTTCAAGCAGTAAATACAGTTATGCGACATAGGCAAGTGGATACTCAAAATTCCACATTACTACCATCGAGTTCTACTCGCATGAATTTCTTTTGGGAGAAGAACTTAATAGCATTGGCTCATCGACCTACTCAGTCTCCTAGTCCCCTGTAACAGGCCAACCCTTTAGGAAATTTGTTACCAGAACAATTCTAATCAGTCCATCTATTTAAATAGTGTTGTTAATCCCACATGATGTCAAACATAAAAGCAGCACAGCATATTAACCCCTTGAACATAATTGATGTCAGGCACATTACAGAAATGCATGCCATTAGTGACATTTGGCAAGTCTGGCATGCCATGGGGTAAAACAAGTGTCCCAAATAGTACATGGAGGTAGAATGACCAGATGTGGAAAAATGGTTATAAAATAGCAATAAGCTACTTGTACTTATTGCCCAATAAATAACAGGGGGAAAAACAAAAACATTGCGTATTTTTAAACTCAGGACAAATATTAAAGTAAAAAAGATGATATGATCAAAATAATGGTACCTAAAGAAAGCCCTTCTTGTCCTCAAAAAAATTATATAATTTATGCGCCTACACTAAATGAGAGAGAAGAAAATGAATGCTAAACACAAATGCTGCAGAAGCATTAACCCCTTCAGGCTCATTGGTTCTGTGACGTACCTGGTACTTCATGCAAAAAAAATAAAAAAATGCCCCCACGTCACCACGATCGTCGTGATCACGGGGGCACTGCTGCTGGACAGACCAGCACAGCAACCCTGAGCTCCCCCCAGCCTTTGGTTGCTCCTACAGGAGCGATTTTCCAGACTAAACATGCAATCGCCGGTAAATCCGCAATCTGCCAGTGATCGCATTCCCAGCTGCGACAGGCAGTGTGGGGATCTGCCACAACATTCCCCAGCTGCCCGAATGCTCAATAAGAATGACAGTGCAGCGTTAACCCTTTCAACGCGGCATTTTAGGAGTCAATACTCTTATTATTTCAAAAGAAAGCGCTACATGTGCTGAAAAAACCCAATATATAATGTGTGTGGGTGCACTAAATGAGTTAGTGGTCAATCACAGTTAAACACATAGCAAAAAACAAAAAAAACTTGGTCATTTAGTGCAAACATGGTAAAATACCCCCGGTCCTTAAGAGGTTAAGAGAACCATTGTCACAAAGGGTTCCAAAACTTTTTAAAAAACAGCTCTTGCCTTAAGGGGTTTATAAAAATTACAAAAATACCAGTTTTTACCTTGAAGAACGGCATGAGTGAAATAATTCTCAATATTTTTCAATTTGTTCTCAAGTCTTATCTCATTGATGGCTGTCGCAGAACTCCAAACTGCACAGAGCTCGGTGAGTAATCAGGCTTCAAGTTTACTATGACCGTACAACGAGCCGCACACGGCGTATTTGTACATTTCCTGTAGTTAAAGTTTATTTTAAAACCGTGTTGGTTAAGAAATACAAAAACCCACATCCAACAGCCTCTGAGACTAGTTTCCTTCAACAGGCAGTATAATACATATGCAGACATTCAGACAAGACAAAATAGAATATGCTTCCAAAATGGCGCCCAGAGGTCTCAACAGTCCATAATTCTGTCAGCAACAGAGATATTATTTTGCACAGAAGAGAGGTAGAATCTTTACTATTATAATAAAAAGATTTGAACCAACTATTGTAATATGTACATTTGCTGTTTAATATTGGTTTGTACAGATAATAGGGAGAAGCATATATGTTGCCCCCAAAACAATAATAATAATAATTGAGGAAATAGCTAAAATGACAGTGGATGGGGTAAGGTATAATCATGGGCGACTTTAATCTTCTTGATGTCAACTGGAAAACCAATGTAGCTGATTGTGCCCAGAGTGCAGATCTTCTAAACTCCCTACTGGGATTATCTTTAAAACAAATAATTGAGGAGCCAGCTCGTAAGGAGGCCATATTAGATTTAGTGTTGACAAATGGAGATTTAAAGGGAGTCAACATGATAAAGGGAGAGGAGAAATACTACCACAACAAGAAGACATAGACTTGCTGGCCACTTTATTAGGTATACCTGTTCAATTGCTTGTTAACACGAATAGCTAATTAGCCAATCACATGGCAGCAACTCAATGCATTTAGGCATGTAGACGTTGTCAAGACAACTTGATGAAGTTTTAACCGAGCATCAGAATGGGGAAGAAAGGGGATTTAAGTGACTTTGAATCTGGCATGGTTATTGGTGCCAGACGGGCTGGCCTACTGAGATTTTCACGCACAACCATCTCTAGAGTTCACAGAGAATGGTCCAAAAAAGAGAAAATATCCAGTGAGCGGCAGCTGTGTGGACGAAAATGCCTTGTTGATGTCAGAGAAGAATGGGCAGACTGGTTCGAGGTGAGAGAAAGGCAACAGTAACTCAAAAAAACACTCATAACAACCAAGGTATGCAGAATACCATCAATGAACGCACAACATGTCGAACCTTGAAGCGGATGGGCTACACCCACCGGGTGCCACTCCTGACAGCTAAAAACAGGAAACTGAGGCTACAATTTGCACAGACTCACCAAAATTGGACAATGGAAGACTGGAAAAAACGTTGCCTGGTCTGATGAGTCTCGATTCCAGCTGCGACATACAGAGATGGTTGGGTCAGACTTCGTCGTAAACTACATGAAAGCAGGGATCCAGCCTTGTATAAACAGTTCAGGCTGGTGGTCTTAGCACACTTTGGGCCCCTTAGTACCAAGTGAGCATCGTTTAAATGCGACAACCAGTATTGTTGCTGGCCATGTCCATCCCTTTATGACCACAGTGTACTCATCTTCTGATGGCTACTTCCAGCAGGATAATGCACCATGACACAAAGCTCACATCATCTCAAACTGGTTTTTTTGAACATGACAATGAGGTCACGAAAATCCAATGGCCTCTACATTCACCAGATCTCAATCCAATAGAGCACCTTTGGGATGCGGTGGAACAAGAGATTCGCATCATGGATGTACAGCCGACAAATCTGCAGCATCTGGGTGATGGCATCATGTCCATATGGACAAAAATCCTGCACCTTGTAGAAAGTATGCCACAAAGAATGAAGGCAGTAGGGGGTCCAACCCGGTACTAGCGCAGTGTACCTAATAAAGGGGCCAGTGAGTGTAGTCTTAAGCTAGAGGGGCAAAGGTTAGTGGATGCATGGAATAGCCTTCCAGCAGAATTCGTAGATGTTAATACAGCGAAAGTGTTTAAGCAAGCATTGGATAGGCATACGGCTAAGCTAGATACAAGATAAGGCCTGGTACTTAGGAAAGTAATTCAGATGTTGGGCAAACTGGATGGGCCAAATGGTTCTTATCTGCTGCTACTTTCCATGATATTCTGATCCACCCTGTTTCAGTAAATCAGCCACATATAATTCGGTAAAAACTGTACAAAGAAGCAATTGACATGAAAAAAGATGAAAGATTTTTAAATGAAGTCGATCATATTTTGAATTATATGTATTTAGCGTGGGCTAAAGTGTCTTTGGTTTGTATAATGTACATAAATTGTATTATTCATTAACCTTCAATCATGCAATCCATTCATGTTTAATCAGTACAAATGTCTTTTTCCACTTGGACCAGTTGAATTTCAACATAAAGAGGTCTACAGTAAATATTCTGAAATGCTTCTTGTATAAAAAGTACCATATATTTGTTTTTGTATAAATACACTTTGCATTCCAGAGCTTTACGGCCCTTACTATTAAAAGCACCCATAGACAAGGTCTATAATGAACTTCAATAGTTGTCTGGATACAAAAAAGGATTACGGTTAGACTAAAAGCATTTAAGAGTCCCAGCTAGAATATACATCTCTCTGTGGGCGGGAGATTTAGGTGTATTGTAAGACATTTGACTTTACTGGGATAGTGGTAGATAAATGGAACAGCCACCCATTAGAAGTGGTATGTAATGAGGGAATGTAAACATGCATGGGATGGGCATAAAGCTATACCGAGTCTGACCAACGACTCCTTTACACCAGGACAGACTAGATGGATCTGCTGTCACATTCTATGTTTTTATGTTTCTATGATCATTGCCTTAACCCTAGAGAGCAAAGCTAGAACAAATAACGATCAGCAAAGCAAACCTGAACAGCCGAGTATTCGGTCAAACTATGCATGAAAACAATTCACTTTTTCCTTTAAATCGGATAAATAAAAAGTCATTAGATGAGATACAAATTGAAATTCTGCACTTTATAGATTAATAACCATTATCGCTATTTAGACAGAAGACAGATGGCTCCGCTAAACCAACACGGCGATGATTTTAGTGAAACAGAGAAAATTGGATAAAATGGTTCTTATCTGGCGCTCTATATTTCAATTAGGGGACTTAAATTTTACATATGTATCCCTGTTTCAATGGGATACTGTATATGCTAACAAAGATTAGAAAATAAATGCAGTTTAATAACCTCAGAGGAACCGCATACAAAATTGAAATGTCACCTTGACATCAAGGGCGGTGAGCAGCTGCAAAAGGGTTAAGAAGGACAACAAGAGATCTACAATGTGGCTAGTGAAGTTACACCTGTTCAAGCTGAGGCAGACTTATTTAAAAATAAAATCAGGTAGACAGACAGCATGATTTACCCATAAACACATTTGTATTGTAAATATAAATATTTTTACTAAACAAACCAATTCTTGGATTCCCCAATCCCGTACTATAAATGATTTGCACAATAATCATTGTTGAAACTGGAATGTACCAGACATTATTTATACCAGTAGATTAAATGCATGTAGTAAATTGAAATAATAACAAATATTTTACTAGCTGCAACAGTAAATAAGCAGTTGCATATGTAAAAATATTAACATAACATTTAAATTAAAAGTTCATATTTGCTATTAAGTTACATTGCATTACAAATGATTCAATCATCTGTGTCAACAAAACGTAGATATTAAAATTGTACACTTTTATAAAGCAAGAAAATGAATAGTATTGTTTTTTTTAAGAGATTTGGAGGTTTTTTTTTTTTAATTAATTTTAATTATAAAAAGGAAAAGGGTAGATTTACAACACTTAAAAATTCATGAAATCAAAATGTTTTAAGTATGGAAAGATAGTAAATTTGCCATATGTCTGCATTTTTTCTCTTCAATAAAGGTGCTTTAAAAAAAATAGCATGATGTCTAAATAAAAAATAAAATTAATACATATAACTTATTTATGTAATTTTGTTGAAATGAAATAAATTCTAGTTTTAGCTTAATATTATTCAATAATTAATTAAATTAAATTAAATTTATTTTAATTTATTTTACTTCTGTTTTTTGCAATATTGTTATTATTTCAATTATTAATTATTTAAAGCAACAAACTACATTTATTTTTGTTACATCAGTTTTAAGAATTTTAATTTTTTTTAAAAAAGATGCCGACTTTCCAGTTATTATTGTTATTTCTAATAACGGATTACTTTTTTTGAAAACGTATCAATTCATAAAGGTCACATTAATATTCTTTCTATGTCATTCCTAGTTATCCTGGGCTGATACTCAGCACGGGCATGCCCTGTTTTTTTTGTTGGTTTTGTGAAGAGGCAAAGTTCACTTTATAAAAGACTAAATGGCTTAGGTTGTATTTGCTGTACACCGATGACATTCTCGGCAAACTATATATTTAGTTAGGTGTGTTCCAAAGCATGCATTAGAACCTCACTGTTTATAGGACATCAGTGTGTATCTAACATCGAATAATGGCCCCAATGGCCCCAAATCTGATTTTCTAGTCCCTGCTTTAGATAAATCATTCACCTTAATCTGGTGCCCAGTGAATGATATGGAAAAAAATGTTCTGGGTATTATTTGGGAAAAATTACGAGAACATACCACCTTGTATATTAGAACTGGTGGTTGTTTGTTCCATGGAGACAATGAATCTTTGGGAATTCCACAAAATAATTTTTATATGATACATAATTGAAGCCTTGGGATCGTGTAACCCCCTCGAGAAGTCACAGAGTCTAGATTGGTAAAACTGGGAATTATAAGGTGAAGAATAATGAACAATGAAGATCTAAACACAAAGCAGAATCTCTGTAGATATGGACATTTACTGTAGTAAAAATCTACAGCTAGATCTTAGAATGTATCTTACCTCTTAGGATCTCACCGTGTATTCGAGTCTTGTTCCTACACCATCTGTGTACCTGTGGGAAGGTACGAGTAGAAAACTCCTGTGGTATGACAGGTGTAATCTACGCTCTACCAAAGGTTAATTATGCTGTTCCCTCCTGTGCCTTTTGGTGTCAGTTACCTCGATTAAATAAGGTGAAGGGAGAAAAAGAGGAAAGAAAAAAAAGAAGCATTTTTACTGTGGTGATGTTATCTTAACTAGTGTCAGATTTCAGACTTTACAGCAATTGTCCTACACACCCATGGTCAAGGTAATAAGGGTCTATGGATCCTCCTTGTTTCATAGTACAACATGTAAGAGATTAAGAATGCTCAAGGAATTACTTGAAACCTACTTCATTTTTTATGTTATCGAGGGAGGGCTGGCAAGAGGTGCATAGGGGAAGAGGTATTATCCCCTTGGCTGCTCTTATTTTAAGGTTATGGATTACTACCACAAATGTCTTAATTTATGGTTTGTATGTATGTTGGACAGGACTGGATATAACATGACTAAATTGGGAAGAACGGACAATGAAGATAGGCCAAAATGTTCTAATCTGCTGGCAAATTCTAGGGTTCTCCAGCAGTAATTGCAGATCTTTTATGAGGTGCTGTCATCAAACATAATGTAGTTTACATGATGGAAAAAAAAAAAGCTTTATTTTTTTGTGGGATTTATAAATGGACTACCCTTAGCAGCTGCCAAAACTTCAGTGTTAAGCGTATGATGTACAGCTTGTATCCGAGTCAATGGGCAACGGAGGTATAAGGCTATATTGGAGTCTCGTGATGACACATAGAGCTGATTCTCTTTTCATCCTATTGATTTTGAAAATGTGACCTGGACTCTCCTATGGAAGAACATCAGTGTTTTTAAACTGAACTGATGAATGTGCCCCTTATTATTTGCCAGATGAGTCAATATAGCATTGTTTGGTGATTTCTCTAATAAAAGAAGTGGACATTGGACCTTTAGCCTGAAATGTACATCATTCATATCTATAAAAATTGTGACATGACTTGCATTTTTTTAGTTTACAGAACTTGTTCCTGGAACCTAATCACATAACTGTGCAATCTGTACAGATATATTTGGCAAATAACAAGACCAGTCTTAGTGCCAGGGGACTCAGGCAGTTCACATGGTCACATGGAACAGGGGAGGTGGCATCTGCCACCCCAGGAAATCTCCCCAACGTTTGGAAGTAGATGTGGCATAGGACAGGGGTGCAATGGGAGCCTCCAACATGTCTGAGGGGCATACACAAAAGCTATTACGATTCTAAATGTAAAAAACATGGTTTATGAGTGTGTGTTGGGGCAGCAGATAAGTTTCTTGTCTGGGGTGTTATCTGGTCAAGGACTGGCTGTAAGTATGAACTGAGTAGCTAGACAATTTGCAGGCACACACCGATAGGGTGGCCACCCAGCTTGTATTTTACAGGCACAGCTGGTAATCACCCCTTGAAGCAGGTGCCAGCAAAAGTAAAATACTGGTAACGCAAAGCGTACCACTGTCAATGCCTGGCTCAGTATATAGTGGTGGAAGTTATGTTGTACCACCATCTGTGTCTGGCTGGCGATACAATGATAGGAGTCTTGTTGTACCACCATGTGTGTCTGGTCTCCTCTAAACACAGTGCTTTCCTGCTTACATGACCAAGACAAGTATTATGAAACAAAGTCAAAGACATGACTGTGGGGTCGCCTATGGGCTCTAACTCTACCCAAAAGAATCACATGGATGTAGATATACAATTCAATAAATCTCGGCTATGGATGCATTTGGTCAAGTTGCAAGTACAATCACAAATCCCAAACAATCCACTTATATCTATGTTAAAGATCACATAAGTGAAAAAATACATGTCAGTAAATATATCTGAGCTAATTAACATAAGCTTCTGTAGGAACCACAAGTTCTGTATAAATACAGTTATCCCACTTAAGACATTAACTCTTGAATCATCAAACAACAAAATAACCAACCCCCCCTTTTTTTCGCTCTCTCTTCCCTTCTTACTGTACACTTGTCCCTGTTCCTCTTTCACTTTCTCTCGCCCAATACCTTCTCCTGCCCACACTACGAAGAACTTGAAAAACGTTTCACCCTTTTTCGAGAATTACGGAGGGGCCGCGTGGATGTTGCCTTCGTCCAGGAGACCCACTTCCATGGGGCTAGAGCTCCAAGGTTGTCATGCCGATCATATCCCACTGGTTTCTTTAGTAACAACCCACTGGCTAAGACCAAGGGTGTAGCGATGCTTTTTTTTTCTGCTAGGACGCCTTTTCGGGTTCTGGATGCTCTTAGAGCAGACATATATGTTCGCTAATGTATATTTACCCAATCAGGGCTAACACATTGCCATCCAAGCAAACTTGCTGACTTCCAGGAGGGTATACTGGTGTTGAGAGGCGACTTTAATGTGGCCCTATACCCCGAGTTTGACACCTCGAAGGGTAGTGTGCGGACTCCCCGTCATGTCCTGTGGAAAATCATCTCCCTTCTTGCAGCGCACAAACTGGTTGATTGTTGGAGGGCCCTGCACCCTGCTGATAGGGATTATACTTTTAATGTACCGTTCCTATTCTCGCAAGATTATTTCTTTCTCCCCTGCCGCTTTGCCACGCTCCTGCATGGTTCTACCATTGGGTCGGCGACCTGGTCAGACCACGCCCCTATCTCCATCTCCCTGGCCTCTCCTTTGCCTCACCCCTCGGGGGGCTCCTGGTGACTTAACGAGTCCTTGTCAGATGAGTTGTCCTGTGCGGAGACGTCCTGGGTTCTCCAATGTTATTTTGAAGATAAACTCGATTCAGAGACTCCGGGGTTGACTGTCTAGGAGGCCCACAAATGTGTTGTTCTGGGCCACTTTATTAGCATTTGTTCTAAACGTAAATGGCTCAAGACTGAGCAGGTTGACCGGCTCTATGCCTAGATAGCTTTGGCGGAACAGGCGCACAAGACTCCCTTGTCTGGGGGTGACCTGCACACTCCCCAGCCTTTACACACACACACACACACACACACCAGCTTACAAACACACACATATACACAGAAATGGGCGAATATTCGTAGAATAGGAAGATTTTTTTTCCCCCGAAGACGGACACAAAGACTTTGCCGGTGCCTAAGTCCAGTTTCTACAACCTAGGAGACATGAGTAAATAACTTAACCCTAACTGTAGCATTTGTATTAGCTGTGTCAAAACCTACTGAAACATAGTCATGAATAATTTTAACACGCCTAATGTTACGTTTTGTGAACAAGTGAACCTGTCAGAGCTGACAAAACAATGTTTGAATACTTAGCGTGTTAAAGCAGCGTTAAGGACACCCCTGAAACTTTGTTTCGCATAGCACCAGGGACGTACCTAGAGTATTTGGCACCTGGGGCGGATCCTGTATGTGGCACCCCCCCCCAAACACTTTAAAACTGCATAGCTTCTATCGTTATATACTGGCGCAGACATTGAAGGTAGTACAGCATTACTGTTATCATTATATACTGAGGCAGACATTGATGGTGGTAAAGCATAACACCTAGCACTATATACTGAGGCAGACATTGACGGTGGTACAGCATAATCCCTATCACTATACATTGAGCCAGACACTGATAATAGTGCAGCATAACTCCTATCACTATATACTAAGCCAAATATTGATGTGGTGTAGGCCTACCACTTCATTGTCTGGCTTACGGATGCACCGAAACGAAAATTCTGGACTGAAACCAAACATCCAGCATTTACCTGTCCGAAACCAGATATTACCCCCCACCATAAAAAAATCACACTTTTATTTAAAGTAAGTAACACAGCAAAAGATAACAATCATATATATCACACTCCTATCATGCCCAGGCATGCCCAGATTCCAGCATGTACTAGCTGACTTGGCATGATAGGAGTGTGATTGCTGTTAGCAATTATATATATATATATATATATATATATATATATATATATATATATATATATATTGTTATTATTATTGTTCACATGTGAACTCAGCACTGGAGGCATAGAATCAGACATACAAATCCCGTATTTGCAGGTATACAATAATAATGTATGGAAACATAGCAAGAGATAAAACTACAGGCATATAGTTGCACAACCCAAAGCCAGCCCTGGCGTCCACACTGCCCACATAAAACCTGACCAGCACTAATTCACAGTTTCATTCACATAATTCACACAATTCACACAATTATTTATTCTCTCTCATTCACACAAATTTACACATTCATTAATGCATTCTCACAAACTCATTAATTATCTCCCTCATTCAGACAATTCATCCACACATTCATTCATTCTCTCACTATCTACCTTTCCCCCTTTTCTACCCCTTCTCACTATCTACCCCCCTCTCCCTCCCTCCTCACTATCTACCTCCCTCTCCCTCCCTTCTCACTATCTACCTCCCCCCTTCTCACTATCTACCCCCCCTCCCCCTTTGTAGTTAAAGTTTTTTTACTTACCACCCTGCGGTGGGAGCACGACGCCTCCGTTTTCCTGCTCTGCCGCTGCGCTGCTTCACGCCGAAATATGGCGTCATATTTCGGCGCTCAACATGACATACCGGCACCGCGACGGAGTTAGAGGCCTCCCGAAGGAGACTGAGGGGTGCCGAGCGGTTGCTAGGCGCCTCTCTCTCTCCTCCGTGTAAAAAAAAAAATAAAAAAATTACGATGCTGCCGGGGATCCGGACATGTGGTCACCTTAGCCCGTGGCACCCCCCTGACGATCGGCACCCGGGGAGGACCGAGCCCCGCGCTAGGTACGCTACTGCATAGCACTTAAATATTTCATACTTTTTCCACCCTTGAAGTTGATATCCAGTGTAACAAAATAATTTTTAGGTGCAAGACAAATTTGTATTTATCTCCAGTGCTGCAGGAGACCTGCGTCCTCTCTGGCAGCTGGTGAACATCTGTTCGATGCGCACAAACAACCTTTGATGCTGCCTGCACTTCTGCTGGGACTTCTATGGCGGAGAAGCCCCAGCAGAAGTGGCGAGTAGCGGCAGAGGTTGTCTATGCGCATCACAGACGTCCATCGGCTGCCCTCGCTAGACAACAGGGAGTCTGGGGATGCGTTGATAAGTCTGGGGGAAGGGCAGAGTGACATATCAGGGGGCATAAAGCATATTGGGGGGGCAGAGTGTCATATCAGGGGGGGCAGAGGGGCATAAAGCATCTCAGGGGAGAAGAGTGCATAAGGTCCATTATGAATTAAGAGGGAGACCTTAAAATGGCTATTGGGTTTCCACATTTCTGTTTTCTTTAAAATAGCATCAAACTTTAAGGGTGCGGCCTATAATCGAGCCAATACGGTATATTGATTAACTTTCCCTGATTTTTTCTTTTTTTTTTTTTTAAGTTTTGTATATAAGATATTTAATTGTATTTTTCGCATGTTGGCAGCAATCATATGACATACAGATGGTGTATACACAATACACAGGAATCAGAAAATTATGATGTAGGTGCATCTCAAGCAAGGCACTCCAGAGCAGTATACAATAAGGCAACCCCCAAAATCAGTGATGTCCACTCCTGCCCCCCTCAACCTTTATGACACCTACACATGTTCATGTAGAGTATTCAAAGAGGCAGACACGTTTATGGATAGTAGAGTTCCCAACAAAGAGTAACAGGAAAAAAAAAAAATTCGTAATTAAATTAATACCAAGCTTTGGCAGGCTATCAGGGTTTGGCACCCATCAGTAAGACTAAGAATTTTAAAGATTTGATGATGTAAATTATCTCAATACAAGCTACTTACAAAAGCAGCATCAGCTTTTCAATGTTGCAGAACCATTCCATGTTGAATTCTCTCAGGATCACATATGACAACGCCTGTGAGACAATATCTGGGTTATTTCTTATTTGAGTCCTAGAAAGGCTCCAATGAGAGCTTTATATGTTTAACCACTTCTTAATCCTTTCTAACCCCCACCACACTAACTATCCAATGTCCATTAAAATTACAAAATAACATTTTACAAATTAGGGTCAGTTATATAGTTTATTTATTTATTTTTTTAAGAAATTATGGTTGTCATTATAATTATTATTGGGGAAGCATCACCTTCCCAGACTTCAAGAGAGTAAGATATGAATCAGTCATGAGACTGTATTTCTGTACGGGGTTGGTCTTACCTCTGTGGCACTTTACCTGCGATCCTAATTCCCGACGGTTAGTTCCTATACAACTTCACACAACCCATCTGAATGCAGCTGTGGCGTGGATGTCCCGCGTGTACTAATGGCTAAAAACTTCACCGACTGCTCTAGGCACCTTGGATTTGTTTTGACATTAATGCTATGTAACATCTAATGCTTCTATGGGTTGGGTATGGGTGATGTCATTGCCTGTCTTTAAATCTGTACTGACCTGCACTGCCTATTTATTCTTTGTCTCTTTCTTAAAAAAAACAAAACTATTTTTATTAAGGAAATTATTTTCTTTTTAAAATAAACCTGAGTCTTGGGATACTCGTATTCTAAATTCCCTGTATTTCCTTAAATGCACTACTTAACTTCAGATCTGGTCTGCATGCCGTGGTGGCCAGTAGGTGCCTACCTACATGTATCTCTTCATCATCGAATGGGTTTATTTTGACGTGCATCCAGGTTGTCACAATTTTACTCCCCTTCATCACAACATGATTCTGAAAACCAAGATGGTGGCTCCAGCTGATCTAATCAAAGTGATTAATTTGATGTATTGATATCATTACATTACAAGGTTCCATGCAGAGCACAAAAAGGGAAGATCATCCATCCCTCCCAATATTTCAAATTGCAAAGTTGTTTTTGAGGGTTTGGTTAGATGTGTGGCTAGAGGCTGGGCTTTCTCTGGGAATTTGATGTAACGTTTGCGACTCATTGTTAGCTATTTATGCAACTGTTTACATCAAAAGAAGAAATAATTATTTTAACAATTTAATTTCTAAACACATTTTCTGCCATTTGTATACACATTACTATGACTTTTAGGTGTGAAAATGAATGTGATTTGGTTTTCACTCTTTGTCCTGTTTCAAAGAAAAACACACAGATATTTGATATGTAGCTTGTGATATATGTTTTTCAGCTTTTGAAAGAAACCCTATCAATTGTTTGCCTGCCGCTGATGATTAGTGTTTTTTTGTGTGTTGGGGGGGGGGAGAACCACTTAAACAGAGTCAAGATTATCAATCATTTAAAAAGCATCAAGGATAATGCACTGAACCTGTGAGTACGACAGCTCTGTACACAGAGAACTCTTTAAAATAACAATTAAAATCTCCTGTATGTGTATTTCATGGCTCAGTTTCTCCTTATCTGGCACACCAGGGTGACTGGTGACAGTAAGGGGGACTTTTCAGCTAACATGAGCTCACCTCCCTCCCGTGTTTAGGGGATACCAGGTGTATGTTATGGTTTGTGTCAGTGGGTGCACAGCACTGTCCTCACTACCTGCATACATGTCTTTCCTGCTCATACAACTGTAAGAAATGAAGGGTGCCTTTAAAATGTGATTTAACATTTTTTGCATAATGTTTTGGGGAAGATTTGAATTTCTGTAAGGTGACATATCTGGTTTGACAATGTAAGGTCATTTGCGCTACAAAGGGTTTGAAACAAAAGCACCAACAGAGATGGGATACCCCCAGAGGGTCAGACACCTGAAGCAGGAGATGTCTATCTCCTTCAAAACTGGGTCATAGAGGGAATCTCTGGTATGAGGGGTTGGGTGAGCCACTTTCTGGGAGGTACAAGAAATTCTGGAATGACTAGTTAGGGGCTGCAATAGAAGATTCTAAGAAAAGAGAGTGCAGTAAACAGATGTGTTCTGGGTCAGGAGACTGACAACGAAGCCACTTGAGATGGCGTTCGGGAGAAGCCTATGAGCTGAGAGAGGTTTCCCAAGAATGTGCTTAGGTATCCATTTTGTTTTTTATTTTTTTGTGTATCTTATATGTTTTAGAACCTGTAACAGTGACCTAATTCAATATAAATATTAATTTTTCTATATGCTTACATTTGTGCTTTATTCGTCACACATTCCCTAAAAGAATAACCCTGTAAGAGGGTCATAATTTCTTGCACATCACCAAGCAGGCAAGTCCACGAGCATCTTTATCAAAGTTTTATCATGCACTAGAGCTTAGCGAGTGCTTATGAGCGCGGACTAAATAGATGACGCATGATCTGTAGCATGTGTACACGCCCTGTTTTATATTCAGAGGACAGAATGTAGAAATGCCCATTAGTGACTAGCACATATCAGTCATCAACATGTGAACTACACCTGCACTAGGTGTGGGGGGAGCATAATACCAAGTATCATTCTTTCAGTGTATTATACATTCATTGGTTAATTGTTGTCTCTTTCGAACCATAACCAATAGGTTAGTGTGTTTTTTTTCTTTCTATTGTTCCATATTTTCAAATTCAATTATTATTAAACCAGAATTGTACAAATTAACCAAAACATAAGCAGTTTGTACAGTCTAGAATACATACTTTATGAGCAAAAGTATGTAGACACTTGACCATCACACCTATATGAACTTGCCATTCGAAAATTAATTAACATAAAGCTGGCCCTATTTGTGGCTATAACAGCTTCCACTCTTCAGGGAAGGCTTTCCACAAGATTTTAGAGAGTTTCTGTTGGGATTTTTGTATTGGATGGGGTTGAGGTCAGGACTACGCATTATAGTTGTGTGGCCAGTCAAGTTCTTCCTCACCAAACACAACCAACCATGTCTTTATGGATCTTGCTTTGTGCATTGGGGCCACAGCCATGCTAAAACCTAATAGTTGGAAGCAGTGATGTATCCTAGGCCAGCAAGTCTATGTAGCAGCAGTTCCCCCAGTATTTGACATTATATCACGGCGCTCCATGTCTGAAAGGCATGCGGCGCCTTTTAATGCATTGAGGATGATGGCTTAAACCTGTGGCAAGAAGCCCATTAGAAACATCTCCCTCCGATCTGGCATTCCCCTTTCTAGACCCTGCTGGGCTCTCCCATTGCTCTCTCTGCTGGCTGATGACAATTATTGCAATCAGCAATTCAGGGCCATGGAGCCCTGCTTGCTGATAACATTGTGTTCAGCACAAACATATCAGGAGTAGGAGAGGTACAAAAATAATAATAAAACAATATGTAAATAAAAGTAAAAAAATCACTATCCCCAAAACCCCTTAAGCCAATCGTACTAAAAAATAAATGTAATATGGGGTAATATTTAATGCATTGATGTGGCCCCCAGGAACATTAAAAAATATGTATGTGGGGCAACTGTAATCAGAAAATGTTGCTGAACATAAATTGGGTCATTGTTCAGCTGTGGCACTTACAACATAGAAGAAAATTTAAGCAAGAATGCAAATTTTTTTTTTTCTATTTTAGATGTATCATTTGAGTGGATTAATCAAATGTGTAAAGGGGAATCATGGTTTAACAAACATATGGTAAACATGATTTAAAAAAAATAGTATTTTGGTCCTTTGCTTACGAAAACCACCAAGCCTGAAGGGGTTAATAAAGAAACTGAAAGCTTATTGAAAAATCTAATATTTCATTTTCCTATGCCTTTGGTAATTATGAAGGCAAAATAGGATCTAGATAACTGTAAAAAACATTTTGGACATCCCTCTCTTGTATATCAAATTAATGATCAGGAAGGGACCTAACAACTTGGTCTCGAAAGCTTGCAATTAAACTCTCAGTTAGCCAATAAATGGTATCATTTTAACTATACTTTTCTTCTGTTTTCTCAATGGCTAACACGGTACAAAACCTTTCTATCATTGGTATATCAAACAATCTAATGGTACAACTAATTATTACAGGTAATCTTATCCAGAACCATACTTAAAAGACTCAGCAGCTACACAATACCTGTGGGAAGGTACCAGGTGTTAGTGTAATTAACCTAGTTACACGTAAGTAAAAGCAGTAGCTATGTAATCAGGTTGACATAATTGCTGGGACCCTGTGAACAACAAGCTTCATGTCTCATTTTCTTTTTGACAGAAGTGGGCGATTTAGCCACGGCTCAGCCCAATCTGAGTACATGCTGATATAGAGGGTCAACAAGGACAGAGCTGAAGATGGAAAGGGAAATCCACATACCTGGGAACTGTCAGGGTTGGACCTCGAGGCTCATGGTTTCTGCCCTAATATCAGGGTCACACAGGGTCTACAGCTGACTCCTTCCTATTCTACGCTGCTTGTATCTTATAGACTCCCCAATCGGTACTTTTTGCTACAGCAGCAGTTCTTGACCCTTTCACAGGAGTCGCCTAAGACCATCGGAAAACACATATTTCACAATATATAATTACATAATTTTATGGTTGGGGGTCACCACAACATGAGGAACTGTATTAAACGGTCGTGGCATTAGCAAGGTTGAGAACCACTGTGTTACAGTATGGTAGACATCCCTGCTTGAATACAGAAGACTCAATTAAGTGTATCTTTAAATAATGAGAAGTCATGGTTTCCATGAGGACCGGTATTAAAGCCATTTGGGTAACACATTTGGAGGGTTACTACACAGAATCTTCATGGTGGGGTATAAAAGGGTTGATATTTCAAGAGTCTCAGCTCATTTAGAAAGTTCCCAGGTATGGAAATCCAGGTCTAACCTTTGGTTTTTCTGAAGCCCAAATCCAACTCACCAAGTCTATTATTGAATCATGTATTCATGTATTGCAATGGATTTTAAAAGCATGTAGGGACAGATAAGTACATTTTTCAAGATAAGCAGTGAATATTATGGGATTAAAGAAAGGTTAACATAATACACAAGACCTTAAACATAGGCTGTATTATGGCTTACTATCAGATGACCTTATAGTTTAATTTTGAACCATATCCATATAGTAATATTTAAATTATTATATCTGGTACAATTCATATTAGAGTATAACGAGTGACTCCCAGTGTAATTATTCTTTTTAGTTGTATGCCACATGCTGCCATCTTTACCATCTTTTTCAATACTTGCAATATCTTCCACTCCACTTATCATCTGTCCGAGTTTACATATGATTGGCGAAAACCTTGAAAAAAAAGGTCTTTCCTTCTCCCATGTGGAATAAAAAGGTTTCTAAACTTAAAAAATATACACTCGTATTCATTAAGTATGTGCGTGATTCTATAATTATAACATAAAAGCATGTAAAATCTGACCATTGTTTTGATATATAACACATTGCATGAGGCTCATATCAGTCTTCATTCTATAAATTTTGTGCTTTATCACCGTTATCTTTAAGTGCCAAACTCAAAATTCACCCTTTACACGTCGACGGCTTATTGAATTCAGCAACGATTTAGGCGTTTTGGCCCTAAAATATAAGATCTCTGCTCTGGGCCGTTACTATATGATATATATTTGGATTTTACTACACAAATCTCTCTAGCACCTGTGCTGAATACCTACTATATATTGGAGCCTTACTTCCACGACAAAGCGTGGCTCAGTATTTGTTTTATTTTCCACGTTTTTACATATCATTTCAAGCCTGATTTACTTACTGACAGCACCGTGAGCAACAGCGCATCGTGCATGACGCTTTCCAACTTTCCCCTTGCAACTACAATACTTCATTGGCAATATTCTTACCTAGCAAATTCTAGTGTCTCCACTGACTCTTTTTGTGTCATAGTGTCCTCACCCATTACAGTACCTATTCTTTTCTGCAAATAATCACTACACTGTTCAAGAAAACCAGACAAGGAGAGGTGACAAAGCTAACGGCGACCACGTAAAGATGGATAAATTCCTCAACTCTTCGGGTAAAACACCCGGCAAATCCTCTCAAAAAAAGCGTTTAACTAAACTGCAGTCATCCCAACCGACAAGTGAAGACTCGCAGTCTCTTTCTCCCAAGGCTGCCTTCTTTGAGGAGGTCCCAGAGGACAGCGCTGCCCCTCCTCAGGCTCTGGCACTGGTGAAGGCAGTTTCTGAGGTCATGATGCCGATGCTGGACCAGCGTTTCCAAGACCTCAAAGAAACTTTACTCACTATACGGCAAGAAGTAACAGATCACACTGGTAGACTCACTACGTTGGAACAGCGACAAAGTGACAGCGAAGACCTCATTGCCAAAATGGAAACTGATCTATCTACTCAGGCCCAACAGATTAAAACACTCACTGACAAATTGGATGATCTTGAAAACAGAAGTAGAAGAAACAATTTGAGATTTGTGGGTATCCCAGAATCTGTCAAACCGTCCTCTCTACTCGCGACGCTTCAGAGCTGGCTTCCGAAAGTGCTGCAGCTGACTCTAGACAACGGCTTACCCCTTCAAATTGAACGTGCCCATCGTTTGGGCCCTGAGAGACCACCAAACAATAGCCGTCCGAGACCTGTCATTATTAAGCTGCTGAACTTTGTCGACAAAATCAAAATACCAACAGCTTACCGTAAAGTTCCTGATCTCCGATTTGAATCCTACAAAATAATAATTTTCTAGGATTACTCGGCTATGGTGGCGGCCATAAAATTCACCATGCTTTACCCGGCGAGACTTTGCTTCACAATCCACGATACGACCTGGGTCTGCGACTCACCCCAAGAGGCGGCGCTACACCTGGATGCGATGACGTCTTCACCTACTCCATCTGCTTCACACAACTCTCCATGAACTCTGGACTGTTCGTTCCATATCCACACGTATACACGTCTTGTCTGCGGTACTCCGAAGACCCGACGATGATGGCGCTCCTTATGGTTTTAAGGTTTCATTTGTTTTGTTTAACTTTTGTACTGCTCCTGCGTGGTGTGTGCGGGTATACCGGCTTTTTCTTTATTTCTCCTGTTTTTGGTTTGTCCACAATACCTCACTTCCTGTGTGAGCTGGGACACACAGGGATGCATATTGTTCCATTATCTTTTCAACAACTAAGTGACCTCTTTCTACCCCCATTTCTAGATATCAATGACTGCACCATCTGATCAGACTCACACACAATGCCCCTTAAAATTGGTATCCTGGAACGTGGCGGGACTTAATACCCCTGTCAAAAGGAAAAAGGTTCTAACAGTGTTACGAAGGTACAAACCCCATATAGTGTTTCTCCAGGAAACGCATTGGAAAGTAGGTTCCCAATCGACATTGAAGGATTACTGGATCGAAGCCTGCTACTCTGCCCCTTATAAAACTAAATCTCGGGGAGTGGCAATCTTAATTAGTAAATCCTTACCTTATGACATCCATAATACAATTATTGATCTCAATGGCAGATACATACTCTTGGATCTCACCATACATCGCCAGAGGTTTAATATTATTAATTTATATGCTCCTAACTACCCGAATCATTCATTTTATGTACACCTTTATGAAATGCTTATTAACCTCTCTTTCTCCTCCAACTTCCTCATAGACGGTGACTTCAACACAGTCCTAGATGACAATTTGGACAGGACGGGACGGACTTTACACTCGTTGACCCCTTTGGAAGGTATTCACCTATTCACCAACTCATTACACCTAGTGGACCCATGGCGTGTCACACACCCTACACATAAAGAATACACTCATGCTTCTAGAGCACACCACTCTTTCTCTAGGATCGACATGTTTCTTACATCATCATCACTTTTACCGTTTATATCTAACACTCGCATAGATACAATAGTAGTCTCGGATCACGCACCCATTCGTCTTACGGTCCAAGTACCCAACACGCAAAGGTCACATAGACATTGGACATTCCCTGCTCACTATACCTGTAGAGACGATTTTACAACCATGTTACAAACATCTTGGGCAAATTACCAAGATGACAATTTGGAACACATTGATAATCATATGCTCTTCTGGGAAGCCTCTAAAGCAGTAATAAGGGGTAACATTATATCTTATGAGGCAAATCAACGTAAACGCTGGTATCAGAGGTATGATTCCCTACTTGCAGAAGTGCAGCGCACTTTTCTTGACTACTCTGTCCATAAAGATGACTCTCACAAAATCAAATACACGGAATGTAAGCAGCTCTTAGACGCTTTATTAGAGAAAGCCCAAACTCAAATAGACTACACAAAAAACAAATTTTTCCGATGGGGCAACAGAGCTGGTAAATTATTGGCCAATATGGCGAAATCCCGCAAACCAAAACATATTATTCATAAAATCGTTACGGACGCGGGACGTAGCGTTTTTCAACCTAAAGATATTAATCATGCATTCTCAACTTTTTTTACACACCTATATACCCCAGCACAAGATAACATAGAGTCAGGCATACAATTATTACAGAAGGCAAAACTGACGAAACTTACCAATGAACAAAGGGACAACTTAAATGCTATTATAACAGAGGAGGAGGTTAAACACACCATTCACTCTCTGCCCAACGGTCGTGCTCCTGGCCCAGACGGCTTTTCCGCTGAATACTATAAGATACTCTCGCAACATCTAGTGCCAGCCCTCACTGCATTATATAATGATATTTTTCAAAATAATTACCCACTACAGTCTTTGACACGTTCCACTGCTATACTGATACCTAAACCACACAAAGACCCTACAAATGTTCAATCATACTGACCCATCTCACTTCTCAACCAAGACTTGAAAATTCTCACTAAATTAATTGCCTCCAGACTGCAATCCTTCCTCCCAAAATTATCAATACACCACCAATTGGGTTTCGTAAAAGGTCGTAATTCGGTCAGGGGTATCCGTACAGCCCTGGCAGCTGTAATAACATCCAACTCTGACCCTGATCGCCATCCTCGAGCCTTATTAAGTTTAGACGCAGAAAAGGCTTTCGATACTGTAGCTTGGCCTCACCTCTACAGGATCTTAAAAAAACGTTTCTTTGGACAAAACTTTTTAAACTTTATATGCAATTTATACACGTGTCCAGAAACGGTTATCATCACAAACGGGATGGCGTCTGAGTCTATTCGCTTGGGCCGAGGGGTTAGACAGGGATGTCCTCTTTCTCCTCTCCTCTTTAATTTGGCTTTGGATCCCCTACTCCGTATTCTCATTTCATCCACTGATTTTCAAGGTATTTTTTTTGGTTCACTGGAACACAAACTGACGGCTTTTGCTGATGACATCCTCTTATACATCTCTGACCCCAAAACGTCCATCCCACACATTCTCTCCTTACTTCACACCTGGGGGGAGGTGACAGGTTTTAAAATTAATGTCAACAAATCGGAGGCGCTTTATTTGGGCCCTTCTGTTTTGCCCCCGGATACCCCTAGTTTTGGCTTTCATTGGGCGACGACCTCAATTAAATATCTAGGCATCACTTTACCAAAACACCCACGTCAACTCTACAGATTAAACATTTCTAGAATCATTAAGGAGGTTACGAATGAACTGAAATTATGGCACGCGTTACACTTGACACTGACGGGTAGGATTAATCTCATTAAAATGATTAGCTTTCCTAAACTTCTTTACACCATTTACTCATGTATGTAGGTAGTGTGTATCGTGCATTGTAAACCCAATACCACCAAATAACGACACAGAGACCGAAATTGGATAAAGCAGGCCACAGCACAATTTTATTATAAAACCATAAAACACTGTGTTGGCCCAAAACACCATAAACCAATAAGAATAATATACAATAACCGATAAATAATAAATACAAATATACAAATATACATAACACATTACCGTAACATATTCAAAACATAACCAACACAGGAACCGAATTAACCCCGTCCTTGCCGGCCTCTCACACTGCACAATCCAGACCACAGGTACTCACCTCCCCCCTCGTCCAAACAAAATTGACAGCTACCTTTCGCTGTCCCACCACCAATGCTAACCACCAGCCGTCCAACAAGCTCGGTGGGCACGTCCAATAAAACACCAGAGGTTAGGGGAGGATTGAGCCTTCCATTACACCAGCATCCAAACTCCATCACTTACCAAAACCAGACCGGCAAGGACACACAAACCGCCACTAACCCCGCTGTTTAACCCCTTAAATCAGCGGGGGCCCCCACCAGCACACGCCATGGCCTGACCGATAGCCTCCTGCAGAGCCAAATTGAAAAGATCCAAACCGATGTCATTCAAATGAACGCCATCACTCCGAAACAAATTAGCCGCGTCCCTCTCAAACACCCTATGCCGAACCGTCACGCCATGAACGCTAGCCACAAACTTGGAAATCCAACGATTAAACTTAACCCGCGACCGCTCTAGGGCCCGCTGGTTAGTCGCCACCCGCCAAAAATTCCGAGACACCACCTCGGACCATACCAAGCGGACATCAGGAAACAAAACAAGAACCCTAGCAAGGTCCCGAAGAACCGTGTCCCCCAGAGACCTGACCGGGACTACCCCAAGATCATTCCCCCCGAGGTGAATCACCAGGACAGAGGGAGGACCCAATAACCGAGACAACCGGACCAGCTCAGGGAGGAGATGAACCCACCGCATCCCCCGCTTCCTGAACCACCGCACCTCAACCGCAAGAGGAGAGAACCCCAACTGCTCCCCGTTCGGGCGAACTGCCGCCCGCCTCCTGGCCCAGAAGATGAAGGAATGTCCAACGAGCCAGACTTGAGGGAGAACCACACCTACAAAAAACAGAGAACATTAAACAGGCATATCCAAACGAACATACGACCTAAAACGACCCGATCGCCAGCGCCCAATACGTTGCACAGAGGAATCAGGCAAACCAACCCGGGTAGCCTCCGTGGCTGCACCAATCCGAAAGGAATGACCCCCAAAAGACCCGGCAGGAACACCCAAGACCGACAGCGACTTCCGAAAAACGCTGACAAACTGGAAATGGGATAAAAACGACCCGTCCTGATGCACCAACAGCGGACCCCCCACCGCCGGGCGAACCAAGAGAAACTCGTGAACTGACGACACCGGGCAAATAGGTGAGCCCGCAATGGCACCCAAACGAACACAAGACCCCCGACCCAGGACATGCGTTTTTGAGTGCCGAATGCGAAAGCTCAGACCACCAACCCCCAAATCCACATCCTCCGCCAAAACACCGCCAGGCACACGCTTACTAGGGCTAACCAACTCCCCTATCCGCATAGCCCCGAAAAAGGCTAAGCTAAAAGCCGCCCTGAACAACCGAACCTCGAAGTCCGAAACACAAACAGAACCCAACACCCCACACAACCGAACCAGCAACTCAGCCGAAACCGGCCTCCGAGTATCCCTCGCAACAACCCCCTTGCGCCATCCCCTCAAGGCCTGGCGAACAAGGAAATCCTTGGTAAAATCGACGATGCCCATCAACTTACACAAAAAACTAAGACCCGACAGGCGAGCCGAAGCCGCAGACGGGGACACCCCGGTCACAGGAGGGAAAGCAAGCCACGAACCCGAGCAGCGTGAGTCGGGAAACCCCCACAGCCGTCCTCAAAGGCCGCCCACTCGTCCCACACTTTACCATACCTCCCCCAGGTGGACCTGGAAACCGAATTGCGAATCCACTCCGTCACTCGTCCAACCCAAGGGACCACAGGTCCACTGGACACGGGACCCCGTCTTCGTCCGCGAACGGTGCCGTAGCTCGAAACTCCGCCCACTGAAAGCGAGAAAGAGCATCAGCCGTCACGTTTTTGACACCGGGTATATGCACTGCCCTACAGGTCACATTCAGACCCAAACACCGCAACACCAGCCGACGCAAAAGGCGAACCACCGGAGGAGAGGAAGCCGTCAAAGTATTGATAGCCTGAACAACCCCCAAGTTGTCGCAATGAAACAGAACCCGCCGATCCCGGAGAACATCACCCCATACCTCTACCGCCACCAAAATGGGAAAAAGCTCCAAGAACGCCAAGTTCCGGGTGAGCCCCGACTCCCTCCAGGAGACCGGCCATTTCTCAGCACACCAGTGCACCCCCAGGATAGCCCCGAAACCCACCGACCCAGCCGCATCCGTGTAAAGATGCAACTGGGAATTAGAAACCTGGGGTGCCTGCCAATACGACCGACCATTGTAGGTATCCAAAAAGGACCCCCAGACAGCCAAGTCGTCCCGCAGCGGACGAGTGAGCCGAATAAAATGGCGGGGCCGGACAACACCCGCCGTCGCCGCAGCCAGCCGCCGGCTAAAAACCCGACCCATCGGCAAAATGTGACAAGCGAAGTTCAACTTCCCCAACAGCGATTGCAACTGACAAAGCTGAACCTTCCTCATCCCCCGCACCCTGGCAACAAACCCCTTCAAGTCAACCAGCTTATCAACAGGCAAGCGGCACTCCATCGCCACAGAATCGATCTCGATTCCAAGGAAACTCAGACAGGTCGAGGGACCCTCCGTCTTGTCGGCCGCAAGAGGAACTCCAAAACGACACATCACGGCCTGCACAGTGTGAAGGAGACGAAGACAATCCCTCGAATCCCCCGCCCCGATACACAAGAAATCATCCAGATAATGCAGGATAGAAGCCAAACCCGCCTCCTCCCGAACAACCCACTCCAAAAACGTGCTAAAACATTCGAAATAGGAGCAAGATATAGAACAACCCATCGGGAGGCACATATCAACGTAAAAACAACCCTCAAACTGACAACCCAACAAATGATGGCAGGCCGGGTGAACCGGGAGAAGGCGAAACGCCACCTCAATATCCGTCTTCGCCAACAGGGCGCCACGACCCGCCGACCGCACCATGTCAACCGCCTTATCAAACGACGCGTAAACAACCCGAACCATGTCAGCCGAAATGCCGTCATTAACCGAACTACCACGGGGGTACGATAAGTGATGAATCAAACGAAACTTACCAGGATCCTTCTTAGGAACCACCCCGAGCGGGGACACCCGCAAATTTGCCAAAGGCTGCACGGCGAAAGGGCTCGCCATGCGCCCTAACTCAACCTCCTTACGCAACTTGTCCCTAACAACATCAGGAAATTCCGCAACAGAGCGCAAATTCCGAAAATTAACCGAACCAGGGGCATCCACAAAGGGAATCCAAAACCCCTCCGAAAACCCCCGCAACAAAATGTCAGCAGCCCGCCGGTCCCTATATCGGCTTAGCCACGGGCGCATCGCGGCGACGTCCACTGGTGTCGTCGCCCTTCGATCCCACATCTGTGCGCTCGCCCCCCTTTGCCCGCTTGAAGCAGCGGGAATGGGGATGGGCACCGCCACAGCCGGAGCACTCATGCTTGAACCGACAGGACGCACCAAACTTACACTGCCCGTCGTTGAACTGGTAACAGCACCCCGGCCGCCGCTGACCGGCCGGAGAGGGCGTGGCACCAGATACCCCCCCGGCCCCCCCAAGAAACGACGAGAAACCACCCTGGTGCGTGGCCGGCCGAGTCATAATGGCCAGCCACAGACCAATGTCCATCTGATCCCAACCGATAGACGGCCGGACCGCCAAGCGTTGGCGGAACTGCTCATCGTACCGCCACCAGCCCAGACCCCCATAAGTCCGACACGCACTCCAGATGAGATCTTGATACGCAAAAAGTGCCGAACATTTCTCAGGGCACTTTTCGCCTATCACACTAGCCAAAATAGAAAAGGCGCGAATCCAATTCCCAAAGGTCTTTGGAATCCGCCGATACCGATACTTCTCCTTTCCCTTCTACTTTTCCTTATCCTTCTCCTCCGCCGCAGGGGGAGGTGCCTCCTCCAGCGGCAGAAGGGAGAAAATCTCCAAAAACTCCCCTTTCCAGATCTTGTCTTTAACCTCCTGCTTCAAATGCAGCCCAAGCGGGCCCGACCAACACATGTAGGCCGCCCCACGAGCCACGTCCGCCACCCCTAAAGCTGCATCCACAACTGGCGCCGAGCCAATCACCGCAGCAGCCCCGCCAGCCGGCGGGGCCACCGCCACCGGAACCCCGGGGGCCACCGGGCCAGACGTCCCGGCACCAGCAGACCCCGCCACAGCAGGCACAGAAAGGGAAACCGAACCTAAAGACCCCGTGCCACCCCCAGGTTGCTCCCACACGGACCTAACCTGACTATCCACCCCCGACCCCGACGGACCAGCACCCCTGTCGCGCTCCCACACATCCAAAAAACCCCGCAGACCTGAAAGAAAAGCACCCATAGAAGAGCCCGAGCGACCCTCCACCCCGGCTCCCAAGAGACCCACAGAATGAGAAGGCAACTCACCACCAAGCGACCGGCAGACCTCCTGCGGCGCCGTAGCTGAAGCCGTATTGCTAGAAGGTCCCTGAAGTCCCGGTCCCAGCAGCGGCGAAGCATCCTGTAGCAGCACACCAGACACAGCCTGTGAAGAGGAAGGGGGTGAGAGCACAGGTCCTGGAACAGTACCTGCAGTACCAGAAACCGCCACCAGGGGGCCGAAACTTGGCAAGCCACCAGCAGGCGCCGTAATGAAAGGGGGGAGGGGGGTAGCGAAAGCCTCCTCATCAGAGGAGCCGTACTGCAGCCGGGAAGACCCCACCATCCCCCCACCCTGAGGAGGTAAGCGGGCCAGGTCGTCCCCGGAGGACCCCCCTGCCTCCTCCGAGACATCCCCCCCAGCAGGTCCCCCAGCCGCCCCCCGTGCAGCCCCGCCGGGCCTACTCACCCCCCCCGCGGCTTGCCTGACCCCTGATGGGGCTGCCGCAACCGCCCGCGACGTCCTCTTCGGGCGGGCAGCGGAAACGCTTCCCACGCGCCCTCCAGCCGGCGCCACCGGTGCCGGCCCCGGCAAGGGAGCAGCAGGCCTCGCGAGCCGCGATGGCGGCGAAGACGGCCGCCCGCCCCTAGGAGACGCCTCCCGGGGCGCGCGCGGCCCGGGATCCGGACTCCTGCTCCGGTACCGAGCCCCCCCACCCGACACGGGGCTCAGCCGAGCAGGAGGGCAGGCGCGCCAGCGACCCGAAATGCGCCCGCGAGACGGTGCCTCCGCGGCCCCACCAGACCCGGCAGGCACCACAGGCACCGCAGCCTGGGGAAGCAGGTGAGCAAACTTCTCACGCAGCGCCCTACCACCGTCCTGGTCCGCACCAGCCCGGAGAGCAGCGAGGATCGCCTCCACGTCCATACTCCAGGCCGTCACATCGAAGCTCAAGCAGGTAAGACTGTTGGCCGTGTCTGTAAAAAAGGACAGTGACCGGGGTCACCCAGAGGGCACCTTATATCACCTAGGGTCTCCCACCCCTCAATTAACATACCCCAATCAAAACACGGACATGCCCTGAGCATGCACTAACCCACACACATACATGCTCCCTGTCCATTTAGCTACGCTGATTCCCAGGGGCCTAATCCACTGATCTCAAATTTTTGGATAAACAATTTAACCTCTTCCTCTGGAAGGGAAAGAAACCCAGGATTGGCTTATATAAACTTAAACACACACCACAGTCCTTGGGTTTTAATTTCCCGGATATTAAGCAATATAACATAGCTGCTCTTTCACGACACGCAATTGATTGGTTGTCACTGTCCCACAACTTTACAGACACCTCTCTTGAGAGTCAATTATGCACCCCGCATATGTTATCTGTCTTATTACACACGCCATACCTTTTATTACCGGAAAATGTGAGGGAAAATCCTTTATTATACTCCACGATTAGAGCTTGGAAATCTCTTCGTACTCTCCTCAAACTCAATTGGCAATACACTTCTCAGTTACCGCTTGTTCACAACCCAGCCTTCCAGGAGGGCCGCTCCTCACTTCCATTCACCATGTGGCACGCCATGGGTCTCACATCAATTTCTCATCTCCTTGATGAGTCTAACCAACGCGTTCTTACACTAAGTCAATGTCGAGACAAATTTCCTGACATACAGATTCCTTGGTTTGCATACCTGCAGCTTCAAAGTTATGTTGGTTCGGTCACTGCTCATTTCACCCGCCATGACTGGCACAACCTTCTTGACAGACACATTTACGAACACAGAGGACATACACCTTCCATCAGTTTTTTATATAAGTTTATTCGATCTACGTGTGACTCGACTGACAAGATTGGTGGACTGGACAGATGGACAAAATATATACCGACTGTTACCAGAGATGACATATGTAAAGCTACCGTTACCGCCTCCTCTGTTCTGCCATTGGCGACGTATAAGGAAATGGCTTATAAAATAACTCATGATGTATATTTCTCTCCTGAACGTCTCCACAAACCGGGTTTGCGGCCAACCTCTAATTGTCCTAAATGCAATGCTGAAAACGCACACTCCTTTCACTGCTTCTGGCAATGCCCTTTAATTCAAATTTTCTGGTCCCAAGTACATACTTTTGTTTTGAACCACAAGATTGTATCGTTTCCGCTATCTCCTGAGGTGGCGATGTTTGGTATGGTTGGTCCTACTGTTCGTTCTTCTAAAAAACTCACACATATTGCTACTGCTGTGGCCCGTAAATGTATACTTCACCACTGGATCCAACCTCAACCACCCACTCTTACTCTTTTCCAAGACAAATTGTTTTACCTATTTCGCATGGATTGGGTAGAAGCCACGCTGACAAAAGAAAAATCCACCAGTAAGTTTTTTGACACTTGGGGCACATTCATTTCCACATTGAAAACAGACACACAATTGTTGATCCAATCCGCTTTTCAACATACCTCGTGGTACAGTCTCCAACTTTTTCAAGGCAGAACTCCAATTGTACCTGCATAGGTTCTGTCGCTGTGCACAACATGGTGTTTATTAATGGGCAATCCCCCCCCACACTCTTTTCCTTTTTTTTTTCTTTTTTTTTTACCACCACGCAGGATGAGCAGAGGGTTTATTTGTTCTTGTTTGTTATGTTCTGTTTCATTTCAGACTACATTTATACACGTTCACGTTTATGGATATATAGTGTCATATTTACCTCACGACGAGAACCTCTGTACCTACCCATATGGCTGACACACACATTACCATCTCACCTCCTCTTTGTGGACCTCTACTTGATACCATGTCATTCTCCTCAAATGATGAGGACTACTCATGCTTTTCGTTCTCTTTGCTACATATCCTCAACTTATACATATTCTTACTTATATTTATTATACGACATTCTTGTTGTGTTGGCTCTATACCCCTTCACATGTACTGTGTGACTGTTTGTCATTTGAAATTTACCATGGATCTGACATTGCATTTAATTTTTTGTGACCCCCCCCCTTCTTTCTTTCTGTATCCTTATCGTGACGAACCAAAGAAAACATAAAAAAAGGAAAAAAAAAACTTTAAATAAAAAAGTTTGAAAAAAATAAAATATATAAATCAAAGGTGTATCTACTGGAATTTCTTTAATCCTTCTCTACTTGTAAAGTGTTTGTGTGTGAAAAAGTTCTGCTCTGTAATCCCCATGACTAGATAAATTAAGAAAATGCTAAAACTGGTGAAGTTAGGATACCTCTCAATGGCTGAGAGACTTAGTGGCAACTTCAATACAGTAGTGTACTAGCTTGCATGGATGTCGGGCATAGGCGCCCATCAGGGACAGTAGATATCTGAAATAGTGTATAGTGACCGGAGACTAAGAAATTAGGTAGTATGATGTGAAAAAATAAATAAGCCTAAAATGAATCAAAGAAAAAATAAGTAGGGGAATAGACGACACCACGTCCCCTGCATGTAATTATTTTCAAAAGGTGGGTACATATTTGGTCTGATGTCGTATGAGATGCTTACTACCATTCCATGTGTTGGGAAAGCCATACCTGGGAACTCTTCGAGTTTGATCTGGAGTCTCTGGGTGAAGACCTGCATTCTCAAGTCTCCTGGACACTTCTCTCTTTCTCCAGGTGGGGTGGCCAGCGTTTAGCCATGTGCCCTTGCTGCCAACATTCTGACATTCTCAATAGTGTGTCGGACTAGCATCTGTTGCAGATGAACCAAAATACCAGAAGGATAAAAAAGGAAATGACAAAGCGTGGATTTAATAGCAGAAACCAAAACACTGTTGATACAGATAAGAGAAGGAAGGGCCGTCATTTTGGTAAGGATTATAACCACAGATTTGAATTAGAGGATTTCTGTATTAAGGTATTTATTTACCCAAGGAATGCGTAAGACTCCCCTGAACAGAGTGAAGTGATTCTCGGAAATATTGCACTGCAATTTTCACGGTAGAGTTATTTGTGGTTTTACCTCCCAGGGACAATAAAAGATATAGATTAACATTCAGGTGCAATTTAAGAGGTAAAGAAGAGTAGTAAATTAGCGGGAAAATAATGCTTTATTTTCTCAATGTATTACGGACTAATCAGCAAACCTTTGAACAGCGCCTTTTATTGTACCGAAAATGCCAACCAGGGAGGTGAAGAGGTGGAGTGCTGTATACTGTAATATAGGTCGTCATTGGCAAAAACCTGGTTTTATGTCATTTTGTTTCAATAAGCTAAATTTCTCTGCAGACCTGGAGGCCACCATTGTTGTCATATTTTTGGTGACTTTCCCACCTCAAACACTGAGCTAATTCTTTATTGCAAAGCATGTTCCTCCATAGACTTTCATGAGTCATACGGTCTGGCTGACTAACTGGTCTGAGTGATTAAAACGGAACCATTCTATTGTTCCCCACTGGCAATATAATAAAGAGTCAGGGTGTTTGTCTAGTAGATTGGGTTGAGATAACAAACCGAGATCTCAAATAGAGAATACAAATGTACAAATGGCTAATATGCACGAACAAAACTTATAGTATGCAAAAAGCAGTTATTGTGAAAAACCCAATTTTTTTCACTAGCTTCTGCCGTAACGCCCTCAGGGGCTGAAGTGTGAAAGTGGACAGAAACCTCCAGTTACCAAAAGGATAGCTACTGCTAATTTAGAAAAGCACATGGTTTTTCAGGCTACACACCTGGCCAGTCACAGTCCCCACTACAGCCACTGCCCCCCCGCACACTGTGGAGGACAGGTGCTGTGGTGGTGGTGGGGGGATAGGTAGTGTAGTGGAGGGGATAAGTGCTGTATGGGGGATAAAGGACACAGTGGGGGAAAAGGGGCTGAGGGAAAATTAGTTGATTATTACATTCAAAACAAAATGTATTAAAAAAAAATATTCGAAGATGGCCGCCAGACATGCGGCCATCTTCGATTTCCACTACCGATGAGATTACACAAACAGGTGTGTATATATATATATATATCTTTAAACACATATATATTTATACACTGATGCACACCGTCACATACACATAATATATATATATATAATTTATATCTCACATACACCCTGATTTACAGATACTATTATATATTAATTATTAAGAAGCCTTGGAAACCATGTTGATTTCAGATTTAATAATATACATACACTCATTACATGAATAGATATAGAATGTTAACCCCTCTAATACCAGGCATGAGCAGATTCAAAGAATTAACTCCTATATTACCAGACATTACAAACACAGTCACACAGACACACACAGTGACAAACACAGTGACAAACACAGTCACACACAAACACTGTGACAAACTGACAAACACAGTCACACAAACACTGTGACAAACTGACAAACACAGCGCCACACACACACAGAGTCAAACACTCACCATACCTGGTGCTGGCTACTCTGAGTTGGTGTGAAGGAGGAACTCAGCCTATCAGGAGAGCCTTCTGAACTCTCAGGCAATCAGGAGAGTTGAGAAGTCTCTCCTAATTGGCTGAGACCTCCTTCACTTAGACTCCTCATTCCGGGACAAGGCATTGGATTAACTCCAAACAAGTGCATGGATGTCCTATATAAGAAGGTCGGTGGCTAAATCCAACATAGTTAATAAATCACTAATCTGTAATTATGTCTACGAGGTAATCGGATTATAACACTATAGATATTGGTTTTTCCCCATAATTTGTAGAAATAAAACAATGCTAACAACTTTTTCTTTAAAATAAAAATGTATGTTTTATAAAGATTTTAAGCTTGTTTAAACAGGGCCCTCCTTACCTCTTGTTTCTGTCAGTCAAATTGCTATGTTGTTCTGTCCTGTTCACCCATTGTACAGTGCTGCGGAATATGATGGAGCATTGGGTTATTAGTGTTTCGCCTAAGATTTCTTCTAAACCAACAAATAAAATATTATACAGACATAATTCACATTTGAATGCCTTTTTTGTTTCCAGCTTGGTATGGAGATTGGGTTTGAATATGATGCCATATCACACAGTGCACATAACCTATCGGGCCCAACATGACGCACCACCTGAAGATTTATCTCCACTCGTTGTGACCACCAACAAATGATGAGGCCATGCCCCTCCAGAAAAGTAACTAGAGGTGAAGGCCTTATATTGGTTGTCATATCCCTTAATATTCTCGGGATCCATACATCTACTGCTCCCATTTTCTGTTCTCCTGTTGAAAATCTATTGTAAGCTTCTATTTATGTCCAATGTAACAATTCCTAATGATATTTGCCTCTTGAACAATATTTATTATGGATATAAAAGTAACCCAGTGTTATTGTTAAACTTCTTTTTAATTAAGAGGGAACCTCCAACAAGTCATACCAACTAAATGCTTTAACATTTTAATTTTTCATTTACCTTAAAGTTTCGCGTCACTTATCCATCCATCATCCTCTGACACTGATGAAGCTTGTCCTCACTACCTGAAAGCCTCACGAAGCACCGATTGCGCTACATGCAACAATGCATACAATGTAATCATGTATACGTCTGTGAAGTTCAAAGACCAGCTCTGAAAGGCAACCACCGATAGCAGCAAAGTCCCTATTTACAAACGGACACCAACAAAAAACATAAAGGTGGGAGATCCCATTGAATAAATCATGGCAACCAGTCCAACCAGTCATATCATTGTTCAGCCTCTATTCATGGTAAGAATCCATCACACAAAGTGTAGACATTGAAACATACCAACTACATACCCATTAAACTTGTGTGTTGATGTTGCAGACTATTCAAACATCAGGCAGCCACTGGGAATGAAGCTTTTGTTTGCAGAACAATAGGTTTACAAATTTTGCAGGGAGACCAATCCATTAGCTAATCCTTAAAACAAAAGTTCTGAAACAACCAGTAACTCCAATACAATACAACAAAATCCACAACTTGTAAAGACTGCGATGAACTCTTTTGTGTAATGTTGACAGCTGTAGGTTCACAACACGATGTAGAAGCTCGTATCCTTTTAACGTCAGCAGAATTAAAAGAAATACATGAAAATATGGGAATATGGGGAAAAATGCACGAATGGCTAATATTTAAGACAAAACATTTTTTTTTTTAGAAACGTATGACTTTAGAAAACTTTACCTTATTTATTAAAGAACATGGTTATGGAAAGATATTGTCAGTTATATCCAGAAACCTATGCACTAAATATTTTGGCTTGTTTGTGGGACACTGAATCCATACTGCAGATCTGTCCCTTAGCAATCACTCCAAAAAGATGGCCAGAATGGTAAGACTTGCCATGGAGGAGAGTGTTCAAATGTAAACTTTAAGTTGCCTTCATTCTGATTTAATGAAGTTGGATGCCCTTGACTGATCACCACTCCAAATCAGGATCAAATCATCAATGTGTCTAAAATACAATATAATAGATGACTCACATTTATCTATAGTTGCTCTCAACACCTCAAAAGCAAATTCTCAAAAGGGAGGAGCAAATTTAGCTCCAAGTTCCAAATTGTTGGAGGTAAAAAAAACCTCATCAAATGCGAAGAAGTTCAATTAGAGCAGATGAAAAGCCAAATTTATTAACCAAAAAATAACAACTCTATAGCTTCAATATCTGCGCCACGTGGTAGAGACGAATAAAAAGAAACGGCATCAATTGTTAACCAAGAATAACATAATTTCCATTTAACCTCATTCATAATTTGGAGAAGTTTCATGTTTCTAAGTCCACCCGTTGTGATAGATTTTCATTGAGCGACCACGCACCAGAGACAGTCTGCCAGGTGGATTAGAAAGTGTTTTATGCACTTTTGGCAGATGATAGAACAACTAGGTGACCGGTTGCTCAACGATCAAAAACTTGTGAAAATATATTAGCTGGAAGACCACCACCAACCATCTTAATTGATGTAAAAATTGAGTTTTCTAAGTGCTTCCTCTTCATATTGTATAGTGTCTAGTGCTACTACGCAGCCCCTTATTGGTATTCTTTACCATCATGCTGTTATTATTCTTAAGGTTAAACAGGGCAGAACGTCCAGCCTTAGTCACAGTAGATGTATTAGTCAACTCGCTTTTAGCCTAGGTACATAGTTCTTTTCAACAGCACGCTGGAAGGAATCCAAGATAGGTCTACAAGAGTGTTGGGGACAAAATATCGACTTGTTTTTAAATCTACGGTGTATATCAGTTAAAACTACTTTTACCAGAAACACCAGACTCAGAAGCCAAGGATTCAAGAGTCTGTAGTGTACACATCATTGAAATCGATGGAAGGCTTGGTTAAAACATTAGTAGAACTAATAGATATATTTAATTCAACTTAAGACCCAATATTAGCATTATGTATATCAGGACTAGTGGCATCAAACGCAGAGGTGGATACATGAAATTCAGGTATAATAGTATCAACATTATTGTTACCTACATTAGATCAAGCGAAGTGTCTCTTAAGGATCAAAGTTTTTATGAAGTCCACATAGTAGGAAAAAAATATCAAAATGGCTAGTAAATACAAAGCCAAAATCTTTACTAAGAAGCTTCTCATCCACTTGTGGGTAGAAAAAATAATTACAGTCAATTGTAGAAATCGCCAGCTTGAATACCTGCCCTGGAAGTTTGTATGGGTCCTGTTCATCCTGACATCTCTCGCGATTGATCCTGGTATGCACCCCATTTTTTTTTAATGGTGTAGTACTGGTGATTATTTCATCCATGGTTCCCATCGAAGGCTGTAGAACTGGTCGTTAATGAATCAAAGGTACCCCTGAGATTATTCTAAAATACAAACTATGGTCTAGCTGGTGCATGGAAAGGGATCTGAATCGCATTCACACAAATGCAATAAGTTTTGTTAATTTCCTTGCTCATTCCTTTGAGGAAGGCAAAGCTTACACAACTATCAATGTGTATCACTCTGCTATATCAGCTATTCATGTTTCCATAAAATCTCAGGCAGTGGGAAAACATAATTTAATTTATAAATCATGGAACGTATTGACATCATAAAACCTGTGCTTCCACCTTATTCTTGTACTTGGGATGATTAAAAGTTGTTGTTTTCATTAAATAATGGCATAGTAAAAGTCTTTACAAAAAAACTTCCTGAAAAACTTATCTTGCCGTTATATTTAGTATTTAATAATAAATCTCCTGTCAAAGATTATTGATCAATTATTATTATTTTGCCAAATATTTGCCAAATTATTATTATTATAAACTGAAAAACGAAAAACTAAAAACACCCAAAAAACACGTGTAAGGTGATGGTAAAAGAATAGGAACCAAAAATTACTTCTCTAATGTATCACTGCCGCAGCCCAACCAGAACGCTCCTCTCGGCGTTCAAACACGTAACCAGCAAAATTCGGGGCGCATGTGTACATAGAAAAAAGAAATAATCTTATAGTGTAATATAGTTCTTGACAATATTACACTATAAGATTATTTCTTTTTTCTATGTACACATGCGCCCCGAATTTTGCTGGTTATTATTATTATATCAAGCTATTTCAAATGTATATTTGCAGAAGCAACTACTACACATTGGCAAACAAAAAACAATATATCTAGCTTGGACTAGAAAAAGGGAGAGGTGGGAGATGTGACAGAAATATTTAAAGGGATTTATTAAAGTAGAGAAGAGAAGTTAATTTCAAAGGAGGAGAAATGTTAGAACAAGAGGCGATAATCTAAAACTTGAGGGTCAGAGGCTTAGATGAAATGTAAGGAAGTTTTACTTTACTGAGAGGGTGGTAGATAAGTGGCCTAGCATCTGAGGAGCAGTAGTAAGGGTTAATACAGCGAGGAAATTTAAACATGTTGTCACGCACAGCGTAAGGTAGAACCTGTAATCAGGTAGAACAGTGTGCGCAAGCCCAATAGACAGATCACCAGAGTCCTGTACAGAATAGCCGATGAGCAAGCCAAGGTCAGGAAGCCAGAAGTCAGGATCGTTGCAGGATAAGCCAAGGTCAGGGAGCCAGAAGTCAGAATCGTCGTGAGGGAAGCCAGAGTCAAACGCCAGGAAATCGGTAACAGGAACAAGCCGAGTCGGTAACAGGAAATCAAACAGGAACGCGTACTGAGTAGACACTATGCAAGATACGTACAACCATCAGAAGGCAAAGCTGGAAGGTTTCTGAGGCTCTTAAATAGGAAGAGGAAGTGCAGACATCAATTAGCGTTTTCCCGCCAAAATTCCAAAATGCCGTCAAGTCACTTCCGGTCCGCGGCCATCTTGGGATTGGCGAGATCTCAAATTCCTAAAAGGACCGGTAGTACCGGCTGGCGCCACTAGGTGGTGTGCACAAGAACGTGTACACGCGGCAGGTCCGGACCAGGTTCCAGTAGGCGGCGGCTGCCGTGTGGAGTTGCGGGGTCTCCCCCGTCCTCGCAGCGGCAGAAGCTGTCTCGCGGAGGAGGGGGGTCTTCCTCTCCTCCGCGGCGGTTGAAGCTGCTGTGGCAGGGCGGGGGGTCTCCCCCTTCTCCGCGGCGGCTGCGGCTGTTGCGGCAAGGCGGGGGGGTCTCCCCCTTCTCCGTGGCGGCTAAAGATCCACGGACCCGGAGGAACCGGCAGCCAGGTACGTTACACATGTATGGTATAGGTATATGGCTCCTGAATCTAAGATTAAAGTTTGAGTCTGTAAAGCAGAAAAAAACCACAGGTAGACTAGAGGAGAGGAATGGTTCTTACTTGCCTTTAAAGTCTATTTTCCCTTCTCTCTTCTGCATCAAAAGCACAGCAAAGGTGTGAAAACTGAGCCAATGGCTCCCCCTATTGCATTGTTCACGTATTGCAGAGTTTAGTTTTAGCTACAAATCAGTATAAATTGTTTAGGAAAACACATCTTGCTCTGTTTGAATTTACACTATTTAGGTTGTGTTTTAAGTTGTGTTTAAACTATACAGAGGAATAATCAGTAAACACAGTCAACACCATCACTGTGTAATAAAAAGGCTGCCCTTCTAATACTGCTGGCTTGTCTGATTAAAGAAAACACACTTACTTTTCAGCAAATCACTGCATTTTATATGGAAAACGTACACATCTTTTGAAAGGAAATTGACATATGAATCCAATGGCAACAGAAGAATAAAAAATGTATTATGTACTAGACTTGTGTAAATGGACCAAAAACGATTTGGACAAATGTTTTGTTTTGCATTTGGTTTATTTGTTTTCAGACAACAAATTTTGCTTCCTGCCCTTTCGGTTCGGACGAAAATCAGAGTGCATTTTACATTCACAAACAAAATATGTTGTCACTCACCCTCATTCGCTCACACACTCTCATTCATGTGCTCTCACGTTCTCTCTGAATGTCTCCCTACCTTCTCCACCGATAGTGGATCCACTTGGAGGCCATGTCCAGAGAGAACCAGATGAAGAAATAAGACATAAGACGCAGCGGAAGCAGACAGAAGAACAAGAAGATGAAAGAGAAGAAGCGGAGCCGCGTGGCGAGGAGACAGGGACATGGAAGCCAGTTTCATTGGGGTCCCTCTTCGTTTTCCGAGAGTGACGAAATTGGTAAATTTTGTTAAAATTGAAATCTGTACGAATCCGAATGCAAGAGTCTCTTATGTACCATGAAGATAAGTATTTCTGTAGTAATGCCTTGGACCACTAGGTGTCATCATGCCATATTTATCATGCATTTTAAAGCAATGTCTCAAAACATTTCAATATTACTTACTTGAACATGAGAACTTTATGAACCACACTATCCATTGGCTGGTCCTGGCACTTTACAAAATTTGTAAGTGTGGCCACCAGGTGGATAAACTCTGTCTTATTTTATGTTTTTATGCTCACATAGTCTGCAGCCAGGCATATCCAGCCAGCGGCCGCATGCTGCAGCACCCAATCTACTGGGGCAGCAGGTCGAGTGAGTATGGGGAGCTGTCGGCCAGCACATTTGCCCAGTGTGCCAGATGGTCTGTGAATGCATACATACTACATCACTGTATGAGTTTTCATTTTATTTATACGTAATCTATACAGGAGCTTTAGCATTATTCTTTTTAGTTTTTTTTTCATAATACACTTATGTATGTACATATAAATGCATACATATGTGTAAATAAATTAAAATTATATATATATATATATATATATATATATATATATATATACACACACACAGCTATGTATAAATGTATAAGTAAATGCGCACACATCTTAAAAGCTATCTATAATATAACTGAGTGCACTATCCTTATTCACATATTCCATATAGTAACAAAGGGAAAGAGCAAGCTGAGGGTATACAGGGTTCGGTATAAGAAAATTTTATATTTCCGTGAATAAATTAAAACTGAGAGATACACAGTGGAAGTGGATGTAAATACTTTCCTGTTCTACTACTTGTCAAAGCTTATATGGATGCCTGTGACTATTAACAGCCAGAAGTTATAGAAAAATGAAGACTTTCAGGTCACGTGATGGAAACATTGGAGGAAATGGGGCAGGTAATATGCTTGATGCTGAACATGAAGTGGGGTAGTTTAGAAAATGGGTCAAGAAGTCAAGTCGTAATTGAGGGACATGTCTTACAATGGGTATACATTACATACATCACTGTGTTGAGGAACTTACTAACCTACATTAAAATAACAATCTACATGTATTAGGAGTGTGTGAGTAGTGGAAGCATAAATACCAACAATCCTGATTCATATCCCAACTGGTGCTGGGGCTTTTCTTCAAGTCCCATGTCATGACTGGCGTGGAGTAATACTGTACCTTTTGTAACACGATCACATCAGACATGTAACCGACACAGTTCAATACCCTATATACTCATAGGTGCATTAAAATGGAATTGCTTATCAAAGTTTCATGCAATTAATCATATTTAACAGCCAACTCAATATATTAAATATTCCTGATTCATCTGCCGGTTCACTTAAAGGGCAGAGTTTTGATTTATATCACTGAGCTGAAATTTTACATACTGCTGAGTATGCAATTCTTATCACCTTTACCTTATTTAATAAATCCCTCTTCAACTTAACTTTACCTTGTGATGCAAACATATGGCTTTCAATTTACTAATTAACCTGATAATGTTCACAATGGCAGAAGATGGATCACTGGATGTTCCAGAAGTTGAAAGTCACCTATTGACTCAGTTGAGCAAGAGATAGGAACAGGTGGTAACTGTGTACTTGTCACCGAAGGCAGGGACTCCAGGTTAAAAAATAACCTGCACAATGAATTGCTAAGGACCTATGTACTGGGTTATGACATCAGAACTCGGCGCCATGTTCCCAGTACCTATACTGGGCTATGCCCATTGTCATATTTAGTTTTCACACTGCCTTAGGCTTGACTTGCAAGTGTTAAAGGGGTGCTTGGCCTTCGAATGCCGTCTATGGAGGCTTTGCTAAGCCGGCACAGCACCCTATAGTGTAAATGGGCCGATTTGGGAGACTAAAGATCGCCCTGTCACCGTAGGCCAGGTTACATCACTGCCTACATCTAGGACAGGAGGTCCAGAGGTAGGGGACTAGACCTCCTTCAAAAAACTGATGGAAGTTTGTGCTCTTGGGTGTTCAGGTTACCCAGTGTGTTGCTGCTCAACAGGCCAGTTGGGGAAATCAAATCACCCTTGTAACTAGCCCAATTACACCATGAAGGATTGTCTCTAGCCAGCATAACCTCCATAGTATCTTTACCTTGGCCCACGTACCCTTTTGAAGAAGAGAAGACATCAGCCATGGAAGTAATTCACGAAGGTCGACTAGAGAGGCTGCTTTGGGTCAGTCCTAGTACAGTATCCAATTCATTACAGTCTAGCAATATAGTGAGCAGGGGAAGCAGGACAAGAGGCGTCCAGATGTCTCCATTGGACCAAAATGGAACCAAAGCAACATGGGGTGCCCAGAAGCCAGATTCCGTTCTCTGAAAATGTGGATACCTGGACACCCTTGTATAAAAAGGAAAAGTTAGTGTCCCACCTGAAAGAGACCTGATGTCCCAAAAGTTTATGTGACTTTACTTTGTTCTATGTACCAATCAGTGAGGATGATGGACGCACTGTCTGAGATAAATACACTGCCGGTACCAATAAAATGTATCACCTTCAACTAAATACTCAATCTCCTTTTGGACCAATATGCCTTTATCCATTTTCCTGTCTAGAATTATAGTAACCAATGGAACCATCCAGTACCAAGGCCGTTCCATTGCCCCTGGTGGCATGACCCCTTTTCAGTCATTGCCCCATAATCTATACCCAGCACCCATGTGAATGAGTCTGCAGTTCTTATCTCCCAAGGCCTTGTTCAATAAATCTCTCTGCCATGCTACTTTACCTTGAGCTGCAAATATGTGCCTTTAATATTACTAATTAACTAGATAATGTCTGGATGTCTGAAAATGACCTGCAAGTACACTTAAGCAAGAGATAGCAGGACAAAGCAAACTGTGTGTACTTTCATTTAAGATAGCGGGCCGATTAAGGATATAGCTGGCATATTTAATATGACACGCTACATGTTAAAGGGAACCTTGCCATCATATGCACATCAATGCAAATGATAGCTTACTATTACCTTTAAATTTTTTTCTTTATTTTATGTATATATGGATCCATGAGAATGTATCATAACTAAAGTTAGATGTAAATGGAGATTAATATATATTGATTATATATAACATGATAATCCTATATGAAAGTTTAGAGAAATGACAATGAACATGCCCAGGATTCCAGATGAGAGGAAGAATGATTGCAGAAGATGGAATAATGGATATTCTTAACACTGTTAACATCTAAAGAACATAAAATGACATTTGGAAGATAGAGTGGCTCTATTGTCCAAATAAAGTTGACATTAGTTAATATGGCATTAAAGTAATATTAACATCCATTGCAGTAGTTTTTTTTAGATATATGTGATTGGAGGATTTAGCTTTACTGCTGACAGTATTATTAAGTTAATTAAATTAATACATTATTAACAAATAATTTTATTAAGTAAAAGGTGCATTTACTTTATTGCCTATCCCAAGGCCCCTCCACAGTTCTGAGGTTCAGGATTTCCACTTAAATTATAGAGCGACCACCAAACGTACGTCTATCGGTCAGGAAGACTTATTGATGGATTAAAATGACTGATCTGCCAGAGATCCTGAACAATGAACCTCTACAGAACTGCTCTTAAGATCATGTTGGGCAACACAGGCATTCAGTGAACTCAGCTTGGCAGTAGCTCAGCTCAGCTCATAATCTTGGGTACACTCATCCAGCTGAGATTCATCAGTAAGTTGACCCATTGAAGTTCAGTAATGTTAGGGGTAAACACAACAAGATGTCCCTACAGAATTCTTTGGACATCCCAAGTCATTTGCCCCCTAATTATTTGCTTTGATCCACAACAAGTTCCTCTAAAGAGCAAGGTACCAACAATTAATACAATAAAGTTGTAACTGTGTTCTACAAGAATGAAAAATAATATAAAAACAGGGTACTTAGCTTTTTAACCCTCTATTCATTCCTCGGAACACATATGTGGTAGCTTCCCCAAGGACTCTTCCTTCAAAAAGCCCCTTATAACAGATATATGGAAAAAACATTCGTTTGTCTCCAGCAGATGACTGTTTTTTAAAACTATGAGGTGGTTTTAAAAGTTCCAGCAAACATCCAGGATTCCTAAAATACAGGCTATCTTAAAGACGCAGTACCTACTACAATCTTGTGAATGTGGCACAACTAGTGGGGGCTGTTTTAAACCTTTTAAACGTTATTGCACCATTTGTGGTTTTTATTCTTTTTACAGAGTACTTTTAAAGCTGTATCCCCAGATTTTGTTCTGTTTTTTCCACATACCAACAATTAATGACTGAGGAGTTTGAAAATGAGTTATGGTAACTTCTACTACATCTTCTGCAGCATACCACATTAATCTATGCATCATGTACAGCCTTCTCAAACGTACTTGAAGGAGAAGACTCCCTGGATAGGCCCCATACAATGTACAGTTAAGCGGTTTATGGAATAAAGCGTTCATAAAAAGGTCTCCTATAAACAAAACGAATTTACTAGTAGCGTTGAGAGAGAGTTCATATATCGTAACACTAGATGGTAGCATAAACAAAAAAATATTGTCAACTATTTTAGACTTTTTTGTTGCATAATTCTGCATGTATATTTTAATAGCGTTTTTTTTTATTCTAGATCCCTGGTTATATATTACTTATCCGAAGGTTTCCCGTGGACATCATCCTGTGGGCTAGAATTTCAAGACTAGAATTGAGACATCTGCTATGGGTATATATAGAATTATGACTCATGGGTTAGAAATGCATATCATTACATACATAGAATAAAAGTCACTGAAATTTTTACTATATTATAAGTAAACACAAAAATAAAATGCATTAAAACTTGCATCAGCCCAAAATGCAAGTCATCTATTGGTTTTTCCAGATCTCAGGACTCGTCACAAGAAATCAGAGGATCTCCCTAACTGGCCTATGATACCTTACTGCCTCCAAAAGGAATGTACATGTACTCACCCTGACAAGGACCATCATGCACGTACACCAATATATTCATACATACACAGACTGCCATTGCCAGCACAGATCCCCTACTCCAGTGCTCTCCAGTGCTCTTGTTGGGCACCACACAGTCACAATGACCATGGGGGGGCCCCCCCAGTCACAATGACCATGGGGGGGCCCCCCCTTCCTAATGGTGCCCTCACTCACATTCCTTAACCTGGTCCTGTAGGCAGCTGTCTAAGGCCCTAAACCGGTGGGAGGCATTGCCGCCGATTTCTCTCTCATGTTAGCAAGCTGGTAGGTGGAATGTAGGGGTGTCAGAGATATACCTCATCAAGGGTGCTAGAAAATACAGGAGATATATATATATATATATATATATATATTGTAATGGGTTCACCAAGAGAGCTGTAGTAACTCCCAGAGATCACCCACATGTATCCTCCTGTTGTCCCCGGAATCACTTCCAGCACCAGCCAGCGTGCGCACCTTGGAACCCTGCTATGTGTACCCAATAAGTAGACACAACTACCTTGAACTGAGTACAGCAGGAATGAACAGTTTATTGATGTAAAACACAGACTCATATATCCAGAGAACCGCATTAACATAATTTAACAGATACATGCATACAACCCAACCTTTAATGCCCTTTAGCTACTGAATCTCCCCCTGGTAGCAATCCTGTTATGGGATTACTTTACACAATGGAGTTCCTGCTTGTTTGGCAGCCAGGCTGGAGCCATCTCTGAGTACCTTTGGGCCCTGTATGACAGGTCATTCTGTCACATATATTATATTATATATATATATATATATATATATACATACACACACATGCACTTATGAAATATGTTGCCTTTGGATTCAGCTGGTTGTTTGGCAAAATAACCAAGTTTCAGTGATGTAGCAGATGCAAGCAATAAAATTTACAAGAATAATAATTTGAATTCATGCAACAAGAAAATTCCAAATATACCCAGTGATTAATTTACTAATTAAGCATTGCCATGGAAGGATATCTTAACAACAGAAAGACAAGCAAATGATGGTTTCAAGGTTGTGTTAATGCAGTGGCTCATGAAGCACCAGGCCCATGCCACTTTAATTGCATAATTCCCAAATGTCCCACTTTCCAGAGACGGTCCTGATTTTAGGGCCACTTTGCTGCTTTTGCTTTCCCATATTGTAAATTGGAAGTGTGACTACGGACACTCACACAGTAAGGTAGAAGGCACTCATGGAACCACAGACGCATACACTCTTTCACCTAATTATTGCCATCTAGATTGTAAGCTCCTTTCTAAATAATTTCTACCTGTAGTTGATTATTGTGTAATACTTTTCAGGTTCTGTAAGGTAAAATGGTAAAATATTCAATATTTGTGTATTTTTTGCATACACATCCCTTGTGCTTCCATTGGACCAAGTGTCAGGAGAGTGCTATGGTAGTTTTGTATGAAAGAGTGATTATTATTTCTGTTTGAGCACTGGGTAGCCTACCTCATCATTAGGAATTTTGTTTGTTTAAATTTAATCTAGCATTGCATCCAAAATTGTTCCTTCAAGTAATTTGCCTACTACTGATTTTATATTCGCTTTATCTATACATTTTCTGATTCAATTCATGGTCCCTTTTTAAATACCAGAATAACATCAGCATTTCTCAAGATCCTATCCCTGAATATTAATAAAAAAAGAGGATTTGCAATAACCTCACTGAGCGCTCATAGAACTCTTGGGTAAATACCACCAGGGTCTGGTGCCTTAATTAATCTCCAGTTTTTATAGTCACCCTTTGATCTCTTCTTGAGTTAGTAACGTATCAAGTGAGAATGAGGTTATATGTAGGTTTTTCTGTGGATTTTCCACCACTGGCATTTCATTTTTGCAAACAGAGAAAAATAAATTATTAATTATGTTAGCTTTGTCATAATTGCTTTGCTCCTCCATTTGAATTTTATAAAAGCCAATGTTTCATTTACTAATCAGATTATATTACTATATTATTATTATTATTTTATATAGCACCATTGTATTCGACAGCGCTGTACAGTGGGTATACAGGATGTAACAAGTAGGATATGACATATAATTTGAATGAGCATACAATCTAGAGATTTAAAGAACTATTTAAGGTTTGGCTTAATCAATTTCTTTTCCATGTACTTTAAAAAAAAATAAAATAAAAAAGTTATACACTTGTTGATGTGCTTAGCACATGTAAGCTGTTTGCATAGCCAGACTGTTTGTGGGCAGAATTGGCACAGACAGGCTGTTTGGTACAAAGATGGAAATGGCAAGCTATTTGGGGGCACAGACAAACTGTTGTGGAAAAAAGATGGAACAGACAAGCTGTTTGGAGTAAAGGGTGGCACATACAAGTCAGGGGATCAGGGTTCTGTTCCCTAGGTACTTTTTTGGGCCATTTAACACTTTTAGTTCTCAGGATTTTAATAATAATAATGTAGTATTCTGTTATAATCTAGGAACAATATAATATGATTTTAAAAATAATGATTGCTGTTATTCCAGCAATTCATGTTCTAGTGGTGGTCATAATGATTCTGGACTAGAGATAGATGCTGAACTAATACGACTGTGACTCTGCTTTAACAGAACCCACCATATGTTATCTGTTTTGTCACATTCGCCTAAGCGTTGTCTGATATTTTATCCATTGGTTCCACCTGCTACAATTTCTTAGTTCTGATTTCTTTTTTCTATATCATGTATTTTTATTTTCATCTTATCTTCGTTATTTATTTATTTTACATTGTTCTATTTTTATTTGCTGATCTGAAGGATTTTAACCTAAACGTGTCACTTTATACACTTCCTCTCCTGGTGTGACACACAAATCATCACACAACAGCTTGTATTGGTTGTTTCTTCTTATTTGAATCTCATGTGGCTTCCATTACATGTAATAATGAAATTTGTAGGACACTATGTCTGAGCGTGGCTCTTTAAACAACAATATCCATTCATAATACAAACTGGACAATTTTCAGCATGAAACCCGGCTACATTAATGATACATTACTATACAACATCTGGGTTTGTACAATCGGAACCATACAAAAGTTACCGAAGGCTACATATTTCATCAGACCGTTCTCAAATTGGTCATCAGTGATGACACTCTACCATTGATAACCAGTACAACATGTGGGATAACCATTACATGTTCTAAACACTATTTTTCTTCTAAATACCCAAAACAATTAAACTTAAATTAGATGTCATTGATTTCTAATTACCAGCATGAACAAGAAGCGTATGTAACGCGCTTAAGAACATTACAGTATTGGCTGTGCTCTTATTTGAAATCCTATAAACATTTCCTCGTCATGAAGACTATATCTGCCAGAATCCTCATGTTGTGGAAACTCAAGTGCTTTGAAGAGGATTGTACTTTCCTCTCTTACGCAGGTTTAGATATTCATTTCACCAGCAGGATGAGGGGGATGCAGGGATAAAGTTTGTTTAAAGATGTTTGCATTATACGGGTGATGCGGAGGACAGCTTGTCCTCGTCAAGACATGTGACTTGCAGTAGCTCCTTCTCTGCTGGGTCTGGCAACCTTTTGTAGATCTGACGTAACAGACTCGGATTGAGGTTAATGAATATGAGTGAAAGGATATCAAATTAAAGAAAATTGTACTAAAATGGATCGCCCAGGAAGTATTTTAAAGGAGACCAATATTTTATGCTACATTTATTGTAGACTTATGGAGTTGAGTTATATGTTTAATTTCGTGTTTTACATGTTCATTTCCTAGAAGACATTTAGGATACTAGAATATACGTAAGGTTTACTCATTCAACATCTAGTTGGCCAAACTATACTCAGATGTGAGCAAGTATTTAGTGAAAAGAACTGGGGCAAAGCTTGGTTTAATTAACAAGTGTGTGTGGTTTCAGGTTTGGATCTCTGCAGCTAGACCTTAGGTGGACAATAAAGCCCATGAGTATTCAGCTGGGTTTATTGATTATAGAGAAACTCCCACCATACTTTTAAGGGCCGGACCACCTATCTGGCACACCAAGCAAATGCCCACTGAGTGGTGGTCAATAAACATAGAATTTCACAGCAGATGACAAATATTCGGCCTATTTAGTCTGCATACTTATTAATGTGGCTGGATTTGCACTGGTGCACACTTCAAAAAGTATAAAAGTATATCATCTATTGGATGGAGTGACAAGGCCCCTGGGAATCGGCGTAGCTAAATGGACAGGGAGCATGTATGTGTGTGGGTTAGTGCATGCTCAGGGCATGTCCGTGTTTTGATTGGGGTATGTTAATTGAGGGGCGGGAGACCCTAGGTGATATAAGGTGCCCTATGGGTGACCCCGGTCACTGTCCCCTTTTTTACAGACACGGCCAACAGTCTTACCTGCTTGTGCTTAGGTGTACCCTGACGGCCTGGAGTATGGACGTGGAGGCGATCCTCGCTGCTCTCAGGGCTGGTGCGGACCAGGACGGTGGTAGGGCGCTGCGTGAGCGGTTTGCTCACTTACTTCCTCAGGCTGTGGTGCCTGTAGTGCCTGCCGGGTCTGGTGGGGCCAGGGAGGCGCTGTCTCGCGGGCGCGTTTCGGGTCGCCGGCGACGGAGGCCCCGGCGCCTGCACGGGCGCCGCGGGATGCGGCACTTCGCCGCGACCGCTCCGGTGGCCGCGGCCGATCACTGGAGCTGGCTGGAGGCCGCGCGGGAAGCGTCGGGCGACGTTTCCGCTGCCCGCCCGAAGAGGACGTCGCGGGCGGTTGCGGCAGCCACATCCGGGGTCAGGCAAGCCGTGGGGGGGTGAGTAGGCCCGGCGGGGCTACACGGGGGGCAGCTGGGGGTCCTGCTGGGGGGGGGGATGTCTCGGATGAGGCAGGGGGGTCCTCCGGGGACGACCTGGCCCTCTCTCTAGGGCCCTCGGCCCGCTTACCTCCTCAGGGGGAGGGGATGGTGGGGTCTTCCCAGCTGCTTTACGGCTCCTCTGATGAGGAGGCTTTCGCTACCCCCCTCCCCACTTTCCTTACAGGTTTTCCTTAGGACCTGTAATCTCACCCCCTTCCTCTACACAGGCTGTGTCTGGTGTGCTGCTGCAGGATGCTTCGCCGCTGCTGGGACCAGGACTTCAGGGACCTTCTATCAATATGGCTTCAGCTACGGCGCTGCAGGAGGTCTGCCGGTCGCTTGGCGGTGAGTTGTCTTCTCATTCTGTGGGCCTCTTGGGAGCCGGGGTGGAGGGTCGCTCGGGCTCTTCTATGGGTGCTTTTCTTTCAGGTCTGCGGGGTTCTTTGGATGCGTCGGAGCGCGACGGGGGTACTGGTCCGTCGGGGTCGTGGGCTGGATAGTCAGGTTAGGTCCGTGTGGGAGTGGCCTGGGGGTGGCACGGGGTCGTTAGGTTCGGTTTCCCTTTCTGCGCCTGCTGTGGCGGGGTCTGTTGGTGCCGGGACGTCTGGCCCGGTGGCCCCCGGGGTTCCGGTGGTTGCGGCCCCGCCGGCTGGCGTGGTTGCTGCAGTAATTGACCTGGCGCCGGTTGTGGATGCGGCTTTAGGGGTGGCGGACGTGGCTCGTGGGGCGGCCTACATGTGTTGGTCGGGCCCGCTTGGGCTGCACTTGAAACAGGAGATTAAGGAGAAGATCTGGAAAGGGGAGTTCCTGGAGATTTTCTCCCTTCTGCCGCTGGAGGAGGCTCCTCCCCCTGCGGCGGCGGAGAAGGATAAGGAAAAGGAGAAGGAAAAAGAGAAGTTTCGGTATCGGCGGATTCCAAAGACCTTTGGGAATTGGATCCGCGCCTTTTCTATCTTGGCTAGTGTGATAGGAGAAAAGTGCCCTGAGAAATGTTCGGCACTTTTTGCGTATCAAGATCTCATCTGGAGTGCGTGTCGGACTTATGGGGGTCTGGGCTGGTGGCGGTACGATGAGCAGTTCTGCCAACGCTTGGCGGTCCAGCCGTCTATCGGTTGGGATCAGATGGACATTGGTCTGTGGCTGGCCATTATGACTCGGCCGGCCACGCACCAGGGTGGTTTCTCGTCGTTTCTTGGGGGGGGGGCGGGGGGGTATCTGGTGCCACTCCCTCTCCGACCGGTCAACGGGCTAAGGGGGGCGAGCGCGCAGATATGGGATTGAAGGGCGACGACGCCAGTGGACGTCGCCCCAATGCGCCGGTGGCTAAGCCGATATAGGAACCGGCGGGCTGCTGACATTTTGTTGCGGGTGTTTTCGGAAGGGTTTTGGATTCCCTTTATGGATGCCCCTAGTTCGGTTAATTTTCGGAATTTGCGCTCTGTTGCGGAATTTCCTGATGTTGTTAGGGACAAGTTGCGTAAGGAAGTTGAGTTGGGGTGCATGGCGGGCCCTTCCGCCGTGCAGCCTTTGGCGAATTTGCGGGTGTCCCCGCTCGGGGTGGTTCCTAAGAAGGATCCTGGTAAGTTTCGTTTGATTCATCACTTATCGTACCCCCGTGGTAGTTCGGTTAATGACGGCATTTCGGCTGAAATGGTTCGGGTTGTGTACGCGTCGTTTGATAAGGCGGTTGACATGGTACGGGCGGCGGGTCGTGGCGCCCTGTTGGCAAAGACGGATATTGAGGCGGCGTTTCGCCTTCTCCCGGTTCACCCGGCTTGCCATCATTTGTTGGGTTGTCAGTTCGAGGGTTGTTTTTACGTTGATATGTGCCTCCCGATGGGTGGTTCTATATCCTGCTCCTATTTCGAATGTTTTAGCATGTTTTTGGAGTGGGTTGTTCGGGAGGAGGCGGGTTTGGCTTCTATCCTGCATTATCTGGACGATTTCTTGTGTATCGGGTCGGGGGATTCTGGGGATTGTGTTCCTCTTGCGGCCAACAAGACGGAGGGGCAGTCCACCTGTCTGAGTTTCCTTGGAATTGAGATCGATTCTGTGGCGATGGAGTGCCGCTTGCCTGTTGATAAGGTGGTTGACTTGAAGGGGTTTGTTGCCAGGGTGCGGGGGATGAGGAAGGTTCAGCTTTGTCAGTTGCAATCGCTGTTGGGGAAGTTGAACTTCGCTTGTCGCATTTTGCCGATGGGTTGGGTTTTTAGCCGGCGGCTGGCTGCGGCGACGGCGGGTGTTGTTCGGCCCCGCCATTTTATTCGGCTCACTCGCCCGCTGCGGGACGACTTGGCTGTCTGGGGGTCTTTTTTGGATGCCTTCAATGGTCGGTCGTATTGGCAGGCGCCCCAGGTTTCTAATTCCCAGCTGCATCTTTACACGGATGCGGCGGGGTCGGTGGGTTTCGGGGCTATCCTGGATGTGCACTGGTGTGCTGAGGAATGGCCGGTCTCGTGGAGGGAGTCGGGGCTCACCCGGAACTTGGCGTTCCTGGAGCTTTTTCCCATTTTGGTGGCGGTGGAGGTATGGGGTGATGTTCTCCATGATCGGCGGGTGCTGTTTCATTGTGACAACCTGGGGGTTGTTCAGGCTATCAATACTTTGACAGCTTCCTCTCCGCCGGTGGTTCGCCTTTTGCGTCGGCTGGTGTTGCGGTGTTTGGGTCTGAATGTGACCTGTAGGGCAGTGCATATACCCGGTGTCAAAAACGTGACGGCTGATGCTCTTTCTCGCTTTCAGTGGGCAAAGTTTCGAGCTACGGCGCCGTTCGCGGACGAAGCTGTGGTCCCTTGGGTTGGACGAGTGATGGAGTGGATTCGAGGTTCGGTTTCCAGGTCCACCTGGGGGAGGTATGGAAAAGTGTGGGACGAGTGGGCAGTCTTTGAGAACGACTGTGGGAGTTTCCCAACTCACGCTGCTCGGGTTCGTGACTTGCTTTCCCTCCTGTGTCAGTGGGACTCGACCGGGGTGTCCCCGTCTGCGGCTTCTGCTCGCCTGTTGGGTCTTAGTTTTTTATGTAAGTTGATGGGAATCGCTGATTTTACTAAGGATTTCCTTGTTCGCCAGGCCTTGAAGGGATGCGAAAAGGGGTTGTTACGAGGGATACTCGGAGGCCGGTTTCGGCTGAGTTGCTGGTTCGGTTGTGTGGGGTGTTGGGTTCTGTTTGTGTTTCGGAATTCGAAGTTCGGTTGTTCAGGGCGGCCTTTAGCTTAGCCTTTTTCGGAGCTATGCGGATAGGGGAGTTGGTTAGCCCTATTAAGCGTGTGCCTGGGGGTGTTTTGGCTGAGGATGTGGAATTGGGGGCTGGTGGTCTGAGCTTTCGCATTCGGCACTCAAAGACGGAATGTCCTGGGTGCCATTGCGGGCTCCCCTATTTGCCCAGTGTCGTCGGTTCACGAGTTTCTCTTGGTACGCCCGGCGGTGGGGGGTCTGCTGTTGGTGCATCAGGACGGGTCGTTTTTATCCCATTTCCAGTTTGTCGGCGTTTTTCGGAAGTCGCTGTCTTTTGGGGGCCATTCCTTTCGGATTGGTGCAGCCACGGAGGCTACCCGGGTTGGTTTGCCTGATTCCTCAGTGCAACGTATTGGGCGCTGGCGATCGGGTCGTTTTAGGTCGTATGTTCGTTTGGATATGCCTGTTTAATGTTCTCTGTTTTTTGTAGGTGTGGTTCTCCCTCAAGTCTGGCTCGTTGGACATTCCTTCATCTTCTGGGGCAGGAGGCGGGCGGCAGTTTGCCCAAACGGGGAGCAGTTGGGGTTCTCTCCTCTTGCGGTTGAGGTGCGGTGGTTCGGGAAGCGGGGGATGTGGTGGGTTCATCTCCTCCCTGAGCTGGTTCGGTTGTCTCGGTTGTTGGGTCCTCCCTCGCTCCTGGTGATTCACCTCGGGGGGAATGATCTTGGGGTAGTCCCGGTCAGGTCTCTGGGGGATACGGTTCTTCGGGACCTTGCTAGGGTTCTTGTTTTGTTTCCTGATGTCCGCTTGGTATGGTCCGAGGTGGTGTCTCGGAATTTTTGGCGGGTGGCGACTAACCAGCGGGCCCTGGAGCGGTCGCGGGTTAAGTTTAATCGTTGGATTTCCAAGTTTGTGGCTAGCGTTCATGGCGTGACGGTTCGGCATAGGGTGTTTGAGAGGGACGCGGCTAATTTGTTTCGGAGTGATGGCGTTCATTTGAATGACATCGGTTTGGATCTTTTCAATTTGGCTCTGCAGGAGGCTATCGGTCAGGCCATGGCGTGTGCTGGTGGGGGCCCCCGCTGATTTAAGGGGTTTAAACAGCGGGGTTAGTGGCGGTTTGTGTGTTCTTGCCGGTCAGGTTTTGGTAAGTGATGGAGTTTGGATGATGGTGTAATGGAAGGCTCAATCCTCCCCTAACCTCTGGTGTTTTATTGGACGTGCCCACCGAGCTTGTGGACGGCTGGTGGTTAGCATTGGTGGTGGGACAGCGAAAGGTAGCTGTCAATTTTGTTTGGACGAGGGGGGAGGTGAGTACCTGTGGTCTGGATTGTGCAGTGTGAGAGGCCCGGCAAGGACGGGGTTAATTCGATTCCTGTGTTGGTTATGTTTGAATATGTTATGGTAATGTGTTATGTATATTTGTATTTATTATTTATCGGTTATTGTATATTCTTGTTATTGGTTTATGGTGTTTTGGGCCAACACAGTGTTTTATGGTTTATAATAAAATTGTGCTGTGGCCTGCTTTATCCAATTTCAGTCTCCGTGTCGTTATTTGGTGGGTTAAATGGTATTGGGTTTACAATGCACGGTACACACTACCTACATACATGACCTCATCAAGGTTATTGACCTCTAACAAATGCAAATGAACCATGTTATGCATCAAAAGAGACATATATTTTTAATACCATAAAATGTATAGTTGCTATTTGTAAGTCAATGACTTTACATAATTTTAAAATATTTTAAATAATTAGCTTTATTGTTTTCTTAAGTTACTACTTTCATTTCCAGTGGGGTAAAATCACTATTTAAAGTATGTTTAAAAGAGTAATTGACTTACAAATGGCAACTATACGGTTTTTACGGTATTAAAAATATATACCTCTTTTCATGCAAATTATGGTGCATTTGCATTTGTTACAGGTCAATAACCTTGATAGTGGAACCTGGCCTGTGATTACACAAATAATCAATAAGCTGATTTTAGCCCGCAGCAAAATCATGAAACCATAACTTAAATCTAGTTAAAAAAAAATGACAAATTTATCTGTAAATTGACTTAACAACAAATATTTTGGTCACCAAGACAGCTACAACTCTTATCAGCTAACTATGCACTGCTGTCAAAATCTGATATCCATAAGATAAATATTGTATTAATTGTCCGTTTCTAGATAACAAACAAAACAGCCCAAATAATCTTAAAATATGATTTAATATCTCTAAATATCGATCTTATACATACACACACACACATATATACACATAATGGTCTGTAATACAAAGGTAATAGAGCAGTGCCTATGGTCAGTACAAGAAGATGGAGAGTTGCAAGTCAGTGTAACATAGACATATAGAGATTCTTGTGTGTGTGGATTCACACAAGTCAATGTAGCAGCCTGATAAGTGGTGTTTGTAGTAGTAGTCAAGGTCAAACATATAGATCCTGGTAATAAATGTAGTAATGCAGTAAAGCCGGCTCTTTGATTGTGCTCTGAACTGCGGAGACTAAGGGTATTTAGAGTGCCAGTGTTGCATGGTGACACAGAGACCCAATGGGTCATAAGAAGACCAAACAAAGGCACTCTGCTTTTCTATGCGTTAGAGAATGGAAACATGCGGACTGAGTTGGCCCTAATAATTGGAAATTATTCTAGCCTGGGTGCACGAATAATTATAATTTTAATAAAGACAGGAGGCGAGTATTTTGCATAACTTCCTTTACTCTCACAGTAGCAGCAAAGAAAGAGTTAACATCATAAGTGGAACAACCAATAGAAAAACGTTACATAAGAGGTATATAAACCCCTAAGCCATCCTCCTCTTCCGTCGCTGTGAACCGGACTGAAGAAACGTCCATCAAACTTGACGACCAACGCAGAGAACCGACCAGAACACCGAACAGAACTGGAACCGGAGCCAGAATCCTCCAAGAACTAGTGACGGCAGGAGCCAACTGAGCTCAAACACGAGTAGCCGAACCTCTAACCCATGACGGAGAGTTCACGCTGAAAAAAAAGAGAGAAAACGTAACAGGACCAGATTCCAAATACATAGGATGAAATCACAAAACATCTGGGAGACACAACATATCCTCAAACATCAGTAAAATGAGCAGACAAGAGCATAGAAAAAACATGTACAATAAACCAAGCAACTTACCTAAGAAAGGGAGGGATGGGAGGGAAAATACTCGCCTCCTGTCTTTATTAAAATTATAATTATTCGTGCACCCAGGCTAGAATAATTTCCAATTTTAAGGCAAGACAGGTGGCTTCCTATTTTGCATTTTTAACGCCAGCAATCAAAGCCACCGCCGCGGAAGACACCGGGCGAAAGTAAAATTCCCGGAAAGTGGAAGCCCGGGACCAATCCGCCGCCTTGAGAATATCGTCCAGCGCAGCCCCCGACCGAAGGGCGCAAGATGCCCCCCCCGAACCGAATGTGCCCCAAAACTAGCATCCACTCCCGCCAGAGAGAGGAGCCAACGGACCCAACGGGCTAAAGTTGGAGAAGAGACGGCCTTAAACGGCTTAACATAAGAAATGAGAAGCTGGGAATGACATACCATAGCAGAGCGAGACAAGTACGACCGAACATATCTGGCCACACAGATCTTAGGGTCATCACGGAAATAAGGATAGGAGACAGACGAGGAAAAAGTCTTAGTCCTCCTATGGATCTGGAACACTAGACCCTCCGGGGAAAAGGAACTGGCGTGGATATCGAGAGCCTTGACATCTGAAACCCTACGAAAAGAAAGAAGACACAGCAGGAAGGTAAGTTTCGCCAACAATTGATGTAGAGAAAGAGACTCGCTGTCCGGCCAGGAACGCAGAAAATCGAGCACCACCACAACATCCCACAGAGAAGTATAGCGAGGTGCCGGGGGCCGAGACAAACGAATGCCGCGGAGTAAGCGGCAGACCAGAGGAGCCTTACCTACCGGCTCACCCGAAATGCCCACATGACCTCCAGAAATGGCCGACCGGAAAACATTAATGATACGGTAAGATTTTCCCGAGGAAAAAATCTCCGGCAGAAAATTAAGTATAAAATCTAAAGGGGCTGAAAGGGGATCCACTTCCCGTCCCACACACCAAGCAGCCCAACTTCGCCAAGCTGCCCGGGTACCTGGAGCCCAAGATTCGCGCAGCAAGGATTGAGCTGGGTCCCCCGAGATCGCCCACGCCACTAGGAAAAGACGACCCTCCTGGATGAGAGGATGAAGGTGGCCGTCCGAGCCCGACAGGAGAGAAGGAAAAGACGGAAGCGCCAGAGGGTCCCGCACAGACAGTTGCAACAGAGCTGGGAACCACGGCTGCGCATGCCAGAGGGGGGTCACCAGGACCAGAGAGCCGCCGCTGCGACGTAAGTGGTGGATGACTCTTGGAATGAGGGCGAAAGGGGGAAACGCGTACGCACCCCAGGGCGGCCACACCTGCATGAAGGCGTCCGTCGCCAGAGCCTCCGGATCTGGAAGCCAGCTGTAGAAATCTTTCGTCTGACGATTCGTCCTGGATGCAAACAAGTCCAGATGAAACGGGCCCCTCCGATGTCGGAGATCCTGGAAGACTTGACTGTGGAGCTTCCAGTCGCTCGCATCCCGCCAATGTCTGGAGAACCAATCTGCTAGAAGATTCTCGACGCCCGGAAGATATTCTGCCTGTAGGGTGATATTGCGAGCGAGGCAAAATTCGAAAATGTCCTTCGTTACTTCCGTGAGGCGCTTGGAGCGCGTGCCTCCCAAGCGATTGATATAGCGGACTGCCGAGAAGTTGTCCATCCGCAGGAGGAGACAACAGTCTGAGCGGTCTTTGGCCAGGCTCCGGATCGCGAAGGAACCCGCAATCAGCTCCAAACAGTTGATATGGAGCGAGCGCTCCTCCAGAGACCAACGACCCCCGGTCGCTGCTGCGTCGGAGGCGGCGCCCCATCCCAGCAGACTGGCATCGGATTCGAGCACGAAGTCTGGTTGGGAACCGAAAATCGCCCGACCGTTCCATGCCTCCATGTGGCGAAGCCACCAGAGTAGCTCTTGGCGCACCTCCTACGTCAGCCGGATCACCTGGTCATAAGAAGGTAGTTTCCGTAAGTGGTGGGCTTTGAGGCGCTGAAGGGCCCGATAATGGAGGGGAGCGGGGAATATCGCCTGAATGGAGGACAAGGAAATGTCCCACCACCCGAGCCAAAGGGAGCAAAAATCGCGGCGGAGAAGAGCCCGAATTTCCTTCCGAATGGAGACTATTTTGGTTCTCGGAAGGCGAAGCATAGCCGCTTGCGAGTCTATCTCGAAGCCCAGAAAAAGAATATGTTGACTCGGGATTAGCTCCGACTTTTGAGTGTTTACAATAAAGCCGAGCTCGTGAAGGGTCCGAACAACGAAATCCGTCTGCGAGAGCAGAGTCTCTCGGCAATTCGAAAATAGAAGGATGTCGTCCAGGTATACTATGCACCTGACGCCCCTGGACCTCAAGAAAGCCATGACCGGCTTCAGGAGCTTGGTAAAGCACCATGGGGCTGAACTGAGGCCGAATGGAAGGGCCTTGAACTGCCAAATCTGTCTGCCCCAGCGGAATTGGAGAAAACGCCTGTGATCCGGGTGTATGGGAACAGAAAGGTAAGCGTCTGTGAGGTCTAACCTGGTGAACCAATCGCCCTCCGACATAAGGTCTCTGAGAAGATGGATGCCCTCCATCTTGAAGTGGCAATAGACTACGAAGGCATTGAGGGACCGCAGATTTATCACAGGGCGGAAGTCGCCGGTGCGTTTGCGCACCAGGAAAACGGAGCTGAGGAAACCTATGGGGCTCGTTGAATGGCTCCTATGTCGCGCAGGGCCCGGAGCTCCTTCTCTATAAGCGCCTGATAGGCCGCGGATCGGAAAGCAGGACGAGGCCTGCGTATCTGAAAGGGGGGAGAGAAAGTCTATCTGGAAACCCTGGACCGTTTGGAGGATCCAAGGGTCGGACGAAATCCACCCCCAGTTGTGGAAAAAATGGGATATACGGCCCCCAACCCGCAGAGGGAAAGAAGGATAAGAAACAGTTGGACTTACCAAAACCGGAACGTCCTCTGGGGAATCCCTGAGCACCTCTGCCTCTGTAACCTCCACGGGTGTTGAAGGGCCTCTGGTGATAGGGCGGTCTGTATGAAGACTGTGGCTGAGGGAAATTCCGGGGACCTTGGGATGAAGTACGGCTGGCGGCCCGGCCCCGCGGTCGTCCAGCCCTCCCGGAAAAACGAAGGTTCGGTTGGAAAACCTTCTTCATGGAAAGCTTCGCCTTGTTCCATGACGTCATGAGTGACACGTGGCGATTAAGTTCTTTCACAAACGCATCCCCGAAAAGCAAGCCGTTAGCGGCCGCTCCTAGATCTTTGGTGCCTAATTCAGCTAGACGGGGGTCCATGCGCAGCAAAGCCGCCTTACGACGCTCCGTGGCGATAGAGACGTTGGCGTTTCCCAGGAGACAAACCACGCGAAGAGCCCAATCACGTATAACTTTGGGATCTAGGGGGGAATTTTGCAAGAATGCCCTGTCTGCCAGGGAGAGAATTTGGGTGACAGGCCCTACCATATCCAGGACTTTGTCCTGAGCGGACTTTAAGCCTTGTTCCAAACCACGTCTAGGGTCTTTATTCTGCGCCGACAGGAGAGCGACCACATTGGGATCAAACTATGGGGTAAGGGCCACTTTGTCCGGGATGCAAGGCCGGGGGCATTCGGCTCTGAGTTTATTACGAACCTCCTTAGGGAGCGGCTTTCTGAGCCATTTATGGAGGTATAGAGCGATACGCTCAGGGGGAGCCCATTTGGTGGCCCTAGGGTGGCGCATGGTAGTGGGATCAAACATAGAAGACCCAGTAGGGTCAAGGACCGGGAGGTCGGTGGACGTGGACGCTGAATGCGATTAAGGGGGATTGGCAAGGTGGGGCTCATCCACCAAATACTCACGGACGAATCTGGAGTCAATATCTCTGGACGAGGCCAGATTAACTGATACATCAGACCCAATGGAGGAGTCTGCCCGCCATTCGTCCACTATGGATAGTGGATCATTAGGAGTGCCAGAGGTCTTAGGGCGTTTAGCGGGGGCCTTGCCCTTGCCCGCAGATACACTGCTGCCCTTCCAGGGGCGTTTAGAGCCGGAAGCCTCCCCTTCCGATATATTAGAATCAGAGTCTGAAGGGACATTAGTAGGGCCGGTCGGGACAGGAGGTTGCCCTTGGTTAGATAGATTTGCGGACATTTTTGAAAAGAATGACTCTACCGAAGTAGAGAATTTTGATTCCAACCAGGCCATAAAGGCATCTTGGGATGGTATGTTTTCCTGAGACATTTTGTCTGTAGAGAAAAAGAGAGGGCAGTGTAAGGGCAGGTAAAAGGAAGCAAAAAAGGCACTCTAATATACATATATATGATAGATCATCCACAGGGGCTCATCCTGGGATTTATAGCCGATTTAAAATCCCTCAACAGCAATAAGGGCACTCAAGAATAGAGTTAATCTGATAAATGCACCTGAAAGGAAATAAAAAACCTGGAAAATCGGAAAATAAAAGTAGCTCACCTGAAGTGGAGAGCAAACCACACTATAATATCGTCAAACGGGTAGAAACTGGCGACCGGAACTCACTAGAGAGATGAGAGACCTGGCCGCAATACAGAAAAGACGGCCGACCATGCAGGAGCTCTATGGGAGCAGCAACATGGCCGCCGCACGCGGCAAAATGGCGGCGAAACCGCACTGGAAGGCTGAAAAGCCCGCGAAACGCGAGTGGACCTGAAGAGGAACCAGGCAGAGGAGAGAACGGAGAAAGCAGGGAACCGAGAAAGGTAAGAAATATGAAGATAGAGAGGAGAAACGTAGGAACGCCCGAAAGAAATAAACGAGGAAACGAGGGAATAAAAGGGAGGGTGGGGGGGAACACCGGGGAAGAAAGCGGGGAGGCCCGGGAACCGGGGAGGCCCGGAGGTCGGGTGAGAAGGGGAAGAAAATATCTCCCCAGACCAGAATAAAAGTCCGTGGGACCGGACAAAAAAAAAATAAAAAAAATCACACTAGGTACCACAATACAGTAAAAAATACCAAATAAATGAAAGATAAATTGATAATAAATCAATTATAAATGAATAATATATATATACTAATTTGCAAATAGAAGTAATTCTGACAAAAGGAAGAGGACTGACCTGCAGCTACGGTGAGCAGCAAAGAAAGAGGAAGAGGAGGATGGCTTAGGGGTTTATATACCTCTTATGTAACGTTTTTCTATTGGTTGTTCCACTTATGATGTTAACTCTTTCTTTGCTGCTACCGTGAGAGTAAAGGAAGTTACGCAAAATAGGAAGCCTCCTGTCTTGCCTTAAAATTACTGTCATCTACAGTACGAGCTGAGAACGGCTACATTTGAACGACACTCAGCAGCTGACAGCTACCTCCACAGACAAGTGCATCAGCTTAGAGTCTTTGGCAGCAGACTCGTTCATGGTCCCTCAAGGCAACCAATTGAGAACACTTGTGCGGAAAGATGGTGGTCTTAAAGATCATCCACAATTAAGCTGGAGCAAGACCAGAGGCTACTGTGAGACTTTGGAATCTTCCCAATGCCCAGTCTGCTGAACCAGACACTTCAGCATCTGCCTTAAGGACCATGGCGTCCCTGGAATGCAAGGAACCGCAATATAACCACATTACGTACATCAGTCTTTTCATTACTTACATACTTATTTTATGACATTAGAGGACAATGCCATGTAAAGTTATACAAAAGAAACTGTAGAAACATTAAGATCAATCTCTTCACCACCATGAGTGTAATATTATGTCCCCCCCAAAACCACCACGGTTCCTTGCTGACGGCAACACCACTCCAACGGGCACTCTTATACTGTGATCTCATTACAAACCTGACCCTCTACTCTTATACATGAGTTCTAGGTGTCTCTTGGGTAGTATTTAAGACATGGCTGACTGGGCCTAGGACAACACACTGAGACAAGCACCAGATAGCATTTGAAAATAGAGGAACTACCAAGCAAGTTAAGTGCACATAATAAGATGATAAAATTATTAAATATGTTCTTTAATTTTTTTTTGCCTACTGCCCTCAATGTTATTTAATAAAACTGACCAACACCTTTGGCCTTGATCTCAGAATGCCAGAGGAGGTGTAATGACACTGAAAAGGTTAAGAAGTCCAAAATGAAAGAAAATTTCTCCAGAACCTGGGTTGCTAAATATTTGCTCTATGGAAGACACGTGTGCAGAGAAAGCAGTGAAGTCAATGATTCCAATGTGTTTTGGGGTTTTACTATGTAAACTAAAATGATTATAAAATACTTTCAGGAAACATTAGTTGGATTAACATTTCTATATTAAGCAATGAACTTACTTGTAAGTGGTGTAGTTATGTAACTTTGACCCAGTCTCTACGCAAAAGCTATTTATACAAGTTTTATTTTTAGGTGTAAATTTAAGCTGATGTAATAATTATAAAAAAGATATACATTACCTTAAACACAAACATGGATGGTGTTTTTTAGACCCAGAGAAGATAAGACCAATGTCCAGAGTCAAATTTGTGATCTCTTCATCATCTGAGGTCTAGACCCTACATATTACTATATGGCCAACCATCAACTAAAAATTATTACAAGCACAACTGGACTATGAAGATGTAATTAATGACAGTATAAATAATCATAAATTACAATATATTAATATATAAACAATTTGTTTAATGATAACGCAACTCATGAGAGATTTTGCTTTCCCTCACAATCCCATTACAACTCTAGTTGAAAATGATTCCTTCTTCAAACTAAAATTCCCTTTTTTTGCCTTTCCATGTGATTTATTTTAGTATCTTTAATAAGACACTAAACTTTTTTACTCTTCACAAAAAAAGATTAAGAAAATCTTACCTGTAGTAAAGTAAGGTTAGGTAAGTAGCGATGGACATTTCCTTCAATGAGTCTTTTTTCATTCCTGGTTGGCAGGACCAGTCGCTGATGTGCTGTCAGATCCATTACAAAGTAACTCCTTTATCTTTTTTTTTTTTTCCTCTTTTAGACAGTTTAATATAAATTGGCTTTATAGCTTTCTGAAGAGGAAATAAATATGCAGTTTATTTAATTAAAAAACAATGCTCTAGTATATAGATTGAGACCTCCCCACAATATCATTACTTCATTGCTTTATGGTTCTGTTTGTGTAAATAAGGTCTCAGAATTCTGTTGAGCTCAAAGTTATTTAAGTGACTTAATGATTGATGGGGTTTTTTTAACCTTTTTTTAAAATTTTGGGTGTGTGTGTCTCTTCTTCGAGCCCCGCAAAATAACCTTCATGAGTGCCATATCTTAGACATAATTAAGAACTCAAAGAGGGAGCCCAATGTTGTGTAAAACAAGGCCAACCATCCTCCAATAAAAGCACAACATATGTACATATTAGGTATGGAACCAGCCACTGCTTTATTAAACAGATTCACCTCTAACTCCAGACAGCAACTATAAGCAATAGATAACCATACAATAAGCAATAGATAACCATTGACAAAAGTATTCGGACACTTGACTATTACAGCAACAGCCACTTACGCATACGTATACATTTTGGACAATGCTTTGTCCAAAAGCAAAGCGCTGAGGCACTTCCTCAAACTGTTCCCACAAAGTTGGATGAGTTTGGTGTGGAAGAACTTGACCGCATGGAGACCTGACGTCAACCTAATCGAACACCTTTAGGACGAACTGAAACGGAGCCTAGGTCAGTACCTATGTTGTATGGGATGAATGGGAAAAAAGTCCCACAGAAACTCTCCAAAATCTTGTGGAAATCCTTCCCAGAAGAGTGGAAGCTGTTATAGCTGCAAATGGGGGACCAACGACATATTAATGTCTATGTACTGTATTTGCTTGATTATGCAAATGCTCTGAAAAATACCCCTCGTTTTATAATCCAGGTCGTCTTCTAATTAGACCTCAAATATAGGTCTGACTTTGAGACTAAGATCCAGATCCCCCACAGCGCTGCAGGGGACCTGTATCCTCCTGTCTGGTAACCTCAGTTGCTGCCGGCACTTCCACCGAGCACCGGCAAAAGTGCGGGCAGCAACGGAGGTTGTCTATGCGCTTCGCACATACCTTCCCCATCTGCCAGAGAGGAGTATTCCATGCAGCGCTGCGGGGAATTCTCTTCTCTGGCAGCTGGCGAATATCCGCTCGATGGACACAGACAACCCCCGCTACTGCTGGCACTTCCGCCGGGGGGTTCTATGACGGAGCACCGGCGTCACATGACCTTCCGGTGCTCAGTCAGAGAAGCGTCGGCAGAACTAAGGCCAGCCTCTACCCGCTTCCCCCACCAGACACCAGGGAGTCAGAAGCACTGGTAAGTCGGGGGGGGGGGAATATTATATTGGGGGGGCATAAGGCTTTTCTGGAGGCAGGGTGCCCCATGATATGCCTTTTAACCCCCTTTATGCCACTCTGCCTCCAAAATCCAGAGCCTCAGCACAGATTTTCAGATGGTTTGTGCCCTTCCCTTTGTTGTCTCCGTAGGAATACTAGGCTGGCAACGATAAGAAATCCAATTGTTATAGTAAGAAAAGGACTAGAACAGACAACAAACATAACGGACATGGACACTAACAATCAAGTTGAACACGTTTTGTTGGAAAAGATATGATTTGTAGCCAAATTGGATTTTGGATTAATCACTTGAACACTATATTTGCTAACAAAGGCAGGTCTGGGTCTATTAATATGGCTTGAATAAAAGAGATTAGAATAATTTTCTACCACTCGCTCTGGTCAGGACTTGAAAAAAAGACTACCTTATTATGTGACCCATTTCCGTGACGGTGTATATGGGAGTGAATAATATAATCAAATTAATAAAAATCAGATAGGAACACTGCACAATTATGTGCAGAATTATAGGATACATTAATTTCCTCCTTTAATCTGATTACATCAACAACAAATTAAAACATGAGATACCAATGTTTACTAAAACACATACTGTATCTCCAAGTTTGTTTTCCAAATTAATTTAATGGAAATTCACATCATTTTTGCGTCATACGGGTGAAGCAAACAATCTGCCATATAGGCACAAGAATGCCCCTTTTATATCGTGATTCAATCTTGGGACCAGGCTGACTACAATTGGTATAATGAAGGATTTATTACTATTAGCCTCTTTTTTTATTTTATTTTTTTTTTAGCAAAAGTGATAGGAGCTCACATGGGGTTTTTGATAGCTGAAAACTGGGTTAATCCTCGGCTTAATTTTTGAAACCAGGTCCAAGGAGGAAATACCAGTTCCTAAAGTCAGAACATTTAAAGCATAGGGGCACAAGTAGGCCTCATGCCTAGTGGTGCCTGGAATGTTTATCCACCCCTGTGCACTTCTAATGCCTGGGTACTTCCGCACATATGAGCGGGGACACCCAACACTCCATGTCTGGACTCAATATACACTGAATCAATTAAGTTGGGATATATCCATACCTGAAAGGCTGCTAGGATTGCAGAGAGAGCCTAATATTAGTCGAAACATTTCCAATAAATAGATCTGATGATAAACGCCGGTGCACTCAGGTTCCCAGGACCTCTTGGAAAGACTGTAAACTGTGGTTTAACTTGTTTGTTCCTTTCTATGCTGTAAGACTTCTATTTTTGGTTCCATTTAGAATCATCTGAAATAATAAATAACTACTGTACATGAGTATATTTAACTCCCCATCCAAATAGTTATCATGTGATAAAGCCGAGACGTCATTGCCAAACATTTTCAAAGTATCTTAACTGGTACCTAAAATGTGTTTAATAAACGTATTCCATTCGGACAACAAAGAAAACAAACCATAATGAGTGTTGCCCCTCGAGGAAGTCATTGCACGTTTTTTACATATATTTTTCTTATATATATTTTTTTTATACCATGATACCTAATCTCCCTATTTATAACTTTATTCCATTTAATCAAAAAAGATGTAGCAGACTAGATTTACTGAAAAAAAAAAAAGGGGGCAAAATAGCGGTTTCCTGTAATGTTATATTATAATATCTTCATTCTTCCAATATATGATATAGATATGCTGAACACAGTTGTTTAAGTCCCAAGCAATTATCACAGCAGGAATATACTTTTAATTTATTTAACCTAAAAAGAAAATTACCATAAGTGAAAATACACAAGATTAATGCTATGGAGGATTAAATAATCTCAAAATATCCAGAAAACTATTTCTGACATTTAAAATGTGTTTTTTTTATTTGTTTTCGGGACAATTTTATATAATTATAATAATAGTTAGCAATCATAGAAATGTTAACAAAATGATATTAAAAATGAAACTGATCCTAGGATAGGCAATGAAGGCATTATATTTCAGATAAAGAAAATAAGTTTTTTACGGTTACGTTAACCATACATTTTTCAATTACGTAAAATATTGTTAAAAGACAAAAGTTGTGACACAAGAACACAAGGGTTCATCGTGGTATTTGGAGGTTCCTAGAGAGCATCTGGGTTGGAGCTTTATATTTCTCTGCATGTTTAAGGGGCACGATACTGCGAATAGACGTCTGTTCCAAGGACTAGCAAATTGGTCTTGTCTTCATTCCAATAAAAACCTAGACAGGTCAAATAGATCATGCTCTTCTACCAGACTTCTAAACACCCAGCGTTATGCACATACATGTGACCGCCACACAAATGTGTAATGCAGATGCTAGAATGGGCTACTGAACAAAACACCAAGAAAAAGATGTATTCCAAACAATACAGCATTATGTATACTTCTGTGCTGAGTCATAGAGAGACGTCATTTAACATGGGATTCCATATTCCCGTTAAGATTTCAAGAAGATAATTTGGTAAAATCATGAACCATGGACTACATAAGAAAAGTGCTTTGTTCCTAAAGAAAATATTTTGTAGATTTAAGTGACATGAAGCTGTTACCAGGGCAGAGGTGACAACTTTAGGTTACATATGATTCTAAAGCACATTTGGTGGGACACAAGCTTAGTAAAGTCCAGCAGTTCTTACTAAAACAAAGTTAATAAATGTATTTTTTTTTTTGCATCTTAATAGCAAGAACATTGCATAAGCACAGAGAACCAGGAAAATGGGGCATTAAAATAACCAGGGCTGTCTTTAAGGTAGGGCAAAAAATGCAGCTGCCCATGATCCACACACTACTTAGGGGATCTACAGTGGGGAGACAATCCAACAATTGTTTCTTGTGTTCCTCTAGTGAGATAAGACAGAGACGGCTGAGATTGAAGGTAAAATGGAGAAAGGGTGCTTACGTGGAGTCTGATGGACAGGGGGGGGTGGGATAGGTGGACCGAAACGATAGACCTGATGAGGCTTGGAGAGCCTGGGCTTTGAGGCTCACAAGCAGGGGTTTGCCTAGACCACCATTCATAATAGTTTTGAAAAATGACAGGAACTTGTACATCCCGATAACCATAATTAGGAATTTGGGGACTCTGTTACATCAGTTCTTCTAACTACCATTGTGCTAAATGGAAATTATACTTCATGCGCAGGGCATACTTCAGAGAGCTGCTTCCTGTTTACTTTTCATTGACAATAAACATTACGGTCCTTTTATTTGTGTTCATTGTCAGCCAATTCATTTACAGAACTGTGTTTATCTATCACGTTTTTTTCATCCTGTTTCCTTGTTTGTGGGTGTAGATTATTTAATTGTTTGCGTATATATTATGGCATAGTTAACTTCCCGTCCTTTTCAATAGATTTTCCAAGATCGTAAAATGACTCTCATTTGGCAGTGTTTCCCTAAATCATATGATGTTATTAGAAACATTATCATTGCCAGTTTCCATAGAGTTTCCCAAGATACCCTATGACAGGTGCTTCTTCTAATTAAAATAGGAGATCATTTTCCTGTGCCTTTACAGAGCCATAACCTGGGCTTTGTTCCTTTTACACTAGATTACACATTTCTCTTTAATTGATATTCTTTACTTGTAAAAGACCTGGAGGTAGAGATAGGGGCAGAAAGTGAGCGGCCATTTGTGACTCCTCTCCTTCCAGATAACAAAGGCTACCCCAAGTGCTCAGTAATTAGCTGTGATATTTAGAGCCACTGGGGCAGATCCAGAGTAGCTCCCACTTGTGTTATGGTTTGTGTTTCATTGATTGCACCATTGTTCGGAAATGAGAGTTTCTTTGTAAGAGTGTGAGCTTTTAGACGAGTTGCAGGTTCGACTCACCAATGTTTTATAAAGGGCCAACCCAAGTGACTTTCTTCTGCTAGTACAGCTGGGGGGGGGCCTCATAATAAAGATGATGTTAAAGAGACCTCCAGCATAAATGATGCAGGGGCATCTTAGCACTGGAGTTCTTGCAGAAGAAGCTCACTGGATTTGGTTCTTTATGATGCATTGAAAATCGAAACTTTGGGTTGTAAACTTGCTTTCAGCCTCCAGAGTAAGGGGATACTTGTAATAAGTTAGGTTAGAGTGTGGCACCGACAGGTATGAGAGTTATTTTTGACTCTTTAAATGCATCCTCATGCCGACTATAAGTCTTAACGTTCTGAGAACAGTAATGCTGCTCGATAACTTGTTCAACCTGCTCTGCTTCAACAAAGGAATCAATTACCTGTCACTTAAAGTAAGGTTAATCGGGCATTACTCTCTGAGAACGAACATTGGATTAACCCCTTCAGTACCGGGACGTACCTGGTACTTCCTGGTTAACAGTCACCGGTAGACCGGGACGTACCAGGTACGTCTCCTCCAAAAAACGCCCCCACATCACCACAATCGCGGTGATCGTGGGGGCGCTGCTGCTGCTGTCTGCCCAGGACTCCTGGGCAGACAGCACAGCCTGTCTAAGCCCGCCCCCAAGCCCACGATCACTCCCACGGAAGTGTGGGGACCTGATCCAACACCCCCCTGCTGCCTGATCGCTCCATGAGAGCGTCAGTGCAGCGTTAACCCCTTCAATGCCGCCATCGCGGCATTGAAGGGGTTAATTCCCGTTTTTTAGGGGGTTCTGCTGCTGGTGGTCTGCCTGGAAGCCCAGGCAGACCAGCAACAGCAAAAACGAGCCCCCAGAAGTCCTCTGATCAGTCCTGTAGGACTGATCAGAGAGACTCCTCCCCTACAATCTCCAGTCTATTGGAGATTGTGTCCCAGCTGCCAGAGGCAGCTTCAGGGACAGGGAGACAGGGTTCTTTGGTCTCCACATGAGTGTGGAGACCAGACCCCCCCACCCCCACCCTTCCTCAGTTAACCCCTACCCCCCTCTTCCTCAATTAACCTCTTCAATGCTGCGATTGTGTATGACCCCCATCGCAGCATTGCAGGGGTTAATATTAGTCCCCACAAGCTTGTGGGGACTAAATATCAATCAAAGCTGTGCTTCAATGGAGCATCAGCATTGAAAGAGTTAAAAAAAATAATGTAAAAAATAATAATAATAATAATAAAAATAAATAAATTAAAAAAAATTAATAAAATAATAATAAAAAAAAAAATAACAGCACTGACCTGAAAGTCCAGGGTGCTTCCAGGTCAAATGCTGGGCTGATCAGATCGCCCCTGGCCAATAGGAGTGATCGGATCATTATGGCAGCCCACGGATGACCCTGCTCTACAAAGAGAGAGGGGTCATCTAGGGTAATTATGAAAAAACACAAATTATTAATAAAATGAAAAAATCATAATTATTACCTGATCACTTGTCAGTGACATTTTAAGTCGCTGATTATTGATCGGTCTCCCTGATTGATGTCAGCGGCCTAAACCTGTCACTTACAAGTAATCTGATGAAAAAAAATATTTAAAAAAATGTAAATGCACATGTTCCAGTTTTGCCCTCATAGCTTCCTCAAAAAATACATGAACCATGCATGTGAGGCCTTGTTGGAACCGGGGGGTGTTGGTGAACAAAATGTGGTGCTTTCTTCCACTGTTGCACATATGCTGTGCAAGAAATAAATTTTAACATTGAAATGTATTTGTTAAAAACGCAATAAAATACATTTTCCGTGAACTTTGGCAGACATCAGTGAAGAAAAGGCTAGCTGAAAACTGTCAAAACTACCCTAGTTGAACACCTTGACTTGTCTACTGTTCATAAATATATACTTTTATGGGGTAATTTACAGCAGGGGGCTTCTAAAATGTCCCAAATGGGATATGGGCCCAGGAAACCAATTTCTGAAAATTCCAAATGTGAAAACGAAAATGCGCATGTTCCAGTTTTGCCCTCATAGCTTCCTCAAAAAATGCATGAACCATGCATGTGAGGCCTTGTTGGAACCGGGGGATGTTGGTGAACACAATTTGGTGTTTTGTTCTGCAGTTGCACATATTCTATACAAAATATAATATAAAATCTAAAGCAACATTGCAACATATGCAAAAAAAAACAAAATATAAAAATACCTCAAAATTTGGCAGCAATTGGCGATAAAATCCCTGTTTGAAAAGTGTCAAAATGACCCTAGTTGTACACCTTGACTTATCTACTGTTCATAAACATATAATTTTGGGGGGGTAATCAGTATCTGTGACAACTATTGCAGTTATTAGACTACCATGCCAAATTTGAAAAAAATTACATTTCAAAAACGTGATGCATGCCTTGCAATATTTGCCCTATACTGGTCAAAATAGATAAAAATCCTGGCCATGTTGGGTGGTTTCCAAATCAGGACAAGTTAATGAATATATTTGGGATAATTTTTTCCCATTGGTTTAATGTGTGTACAATTTGTATGTATACAAAACTGTAAAAAAAATGTGTTTTTTCATTTTTTCCCCACTTTTTCCAGTTTTTTTCAAACAAAACAATGTACTACCCAGCTTACTATGGTTTCAAATGAAAGCCCTACTTGTGCTGAAAAAAACAATATATGATTTGTGTGGGTGCACCAATTGATAAGAGAGAAATTACAGTTGAAGAAAGACATGGCAAAAACACAAAAACGGCTCCGGTCCTTTAGCGACACCTTAGTATCAAAATCCCGGTCCTGAAGGGGTTAAAGGAAAATAGCTTGTTTTGCACATTACAACTATGTATGACACAGACTAATCTGCTTCTAACTTGTGACCCCATCCCACTATAAAACTCCAGTTTGGTATTCTTAACTAGTTGTTTTATGATAAACTTTCAGTCAGTCAATCTTTACATAGATTATCTTCAAGGAACAGAACTTGCTCTCCCTTTATTTTGGGCCAGTTAGATTGCCCCAACCAGCCGTGCTCCTCCAGTGACAGGCAGTCCAACCTGTCTCTAGTTAGAGCTGGCATGGTGGCAGACACTGTTGTCCATGTAGGAACATCTTGCCAACCCCTGTCCCCATACGTGCAGGGAGCACGAGAGGGTGCCAGCCCTAATTCCGCAGAAAAAGGGCTAGTGAGGGGAGATCTTTTGATCTACCCAGCCGGCGTTTCTGGTAGATCACAGGTCGCACACCTCAAAGGCAGGTAAAAAAAAAAAAACAACACTTTAGGGGTTGCATTTTGCGTGCAAGCCTTAGTTGGACCAGAGTTCTCCATTATACAGATGAGATGTCTCCATCCTTTCCTATAAGGAGGTATAATTTTGATTAATCCAGAAAAACTTTGATATGTATTTAAGTAAGATATATTAATTTACAATATTTTTGGGATTATATATACATTTTAAGATTTTTAATGTTTTACTTTAATTTGCATTTTTTTTAAATTTTACTTATTTTGGGAATTTCAATTGCATCAGAATTAATATGTATAGCCCCTCTTCTAGACATAAACCACGCAAAACTATCTACTAGGGTGCTTTTGGAGTATTGGAAATTACTCAGGGTCACCAGGCAACTCCTTATAGTTAACAAGCGATCAATGTGAGAATTCCTGTACATCATCTTCTTTTCTCTTACCCGTAACACAGAGCGGTACAGAAATCTTTAACAGATATATGTGTGTGTATATAGGCACCTTTATGATTATTGTAATAGGGCTTCGTCATCAATCTATGGAAAATTTTGATAAGCGAGTCAAAATGAAAAGCCTCATATTTCTTTCGTGCGATAATAAAGCGCATAAGATAAATATAACCATTAGTAAATGTTTTGCCAACTTACTTTGGCACGCCGAAGGTTAAGTCGGCACTAATCAGCTGTTCAGGTATGCGCTCTACAGATAACGCCAAATGTACCACTATAATAACCAGCTCTGCACACATCCATGACTATTATGAACACCTGTGCAGACTTCTCAAATTACCACTTTCATAAGTAGGAAAAAAATGTGAGATTTGTCTTGTTGGAGCCTGACAAGAGTGATCAGATTCCCACCGATATATTAACCCTATGGCCACAGAAATCTTTCTATAGGAGTTCAAAGCTGTAGTGATTTTACTTATCTACGACGTGCGATTTCTGTTCGTCACAATCCTATGTATTTCACAAGGAGTCCAGCCTCTTGTTGACCAAACAGAATCATAGCCAAAAAGGAGATCTGAAAAATCTGGTCCGATCGGACCCCGTGACATAGAAAATACTTACGCCTCACCTGTATCCAGTCAGCAACTATGATCTGAAACCTTTCTTCGATAAAATAACCCAGATGAATGAACCCGTGCAAAAGCAGTTCGAGATAAGGGTAAACCTGATCAATATACTAAATTGGGCACATATGTAAAATGTATAATCTAAAGATCAATATAATTTCTATTATTAGTTAGTGATGGTTAAAGAACCAGGTGCATTTCTAAGATGTCATAGGCTATAGCGGTTTTACAGATGGATGTGCAAGGAATGACAGCCCTGATCCTGATGCAGAATAATAAAAAAATTATACATCAAGCAACAAGTCCTTCTATAGGAGTTTCACAAAAGAATAATTTAAAAAAGGTGCTATCATTCCATACATGCATAGTAATTATATATATATATATATTTTAAGTAGTAATACATTTATTATTATTAATTATTATTGTGTTTACCTGGTAACTTCTGGGCTCCGGCTACCTGGAGCCTTCCCTTGCGGGACGCGGCCAGGACTGCACACTGACGCCGGTGGGAGGTCCCACTGACATCAGCAGGAAACACCCCCATTTGGGAGGGCGTGTCAAGACCCCGCTCCCGCGACCAGGAGAATTCGGGTCTTGACCCGGAGAACTGGTGCTTCAATGGGCAATCTCCGGGTTCCCAGGTATGGTAATATGTACACTGACTACATGATTGTCAACGACAATATCGATATGCAACAGGGAACGTGTTAGAAATTCCTTCTTGGGCTGACAGTAGGATTCCACTGCAACCTTTGCCGACGGATCATGGGAAAGGAAGAAAAATGTGCATAGCACATGGCTATTCCAGTAATGGAAGTAGATGCTATGTCAAAGGTGAAAAACTAAATCAGAATAATTTGGGTGTCATAAAATAATAATTATAAAAATTGGTGATTGTCAGTATTTGATTAAATTCAGACAGATACAGCTCCTCTTTAACAAGGTGGTATAATCATATTTATTATATTTACAACCTGCTAGTCAAGGCGTTATGATGGCTACTCATGTTGGCATGGCGATATAGTAAATAAATTAAACACTAGTATATATATATATATATATATATATATATATATATATATATATATATATATATATATATATATATATATATATATATTGTGACCGTGTGAACCCCAGGGAGATGATTAGCATGGCATCTGAGTACAGCTGCTATGCAGATTATACATATGGGTCCCTGGGGTGGAGCAATTGGAGAGCAGGGTGGGCCAATGCTCCATTTCCCCATTCTGTGGAAACTCCATGCCGGGTTTTCCAGGAGGCAAGAAATCTGCAGCATCCGGTCCGGGATTTCTATGAGGCCGGCGTCAGGCACAGGTGCTGGGCATTAAAAACCCCTGGAGCCTAATACTCAGGGAGACTGTTGGGGGAAGAGGAAGTTCCCTGTGCTCCCAGGGCAAGGAGAGGCCCTGAAGAAGACTATCCCTGAGCCAAGTGAGGCAATACCTGCCTGGACATTTTGTGTGCTGTCTGGGGGAGGTTTTCCAGAGCCTGGTGTAGCTGGGTCTGGTTGGGAGGTTGAGGTAGTGGGTGATTAGGCTGGTCAGTTTACACCAGCATAGTTAAGTTAGAGAGGGCTCCAATTGGGAGCTAGGTTTTCTTTTTATGATTTGGTTTTTGGGGTTTAATTGGTTAAAATAAAGCGCTTTGTTTTGTTTAAAGCTGCTGTTCCTGACTCTGATTGCCCTAGAGGACTGTGCTTGGGACCCCTAAAAGTGACATGTATGGCCCTCATGCTATAGGGTTTGTCACAATATATATATATATATATATATATTATACTGAATTGTAAAATGTAAGATTTAGACAAGTGATATGTCTACCTATAAAACAAATTCTCATTTCATTTGTTTTTATTACCAAAATTAAATGATAAAGAAGAAACTGCTATCAAGCAGGGGTTAAATACGTAGTTAGAGCTAACGCACGTGTATTCTGGTAGTTATATACCCCTCCCAAAAGACAAGAGAGAAGTTTATATCGCCATTCAACGTTGCATCATCTTGTAACCCCAGACCTGGTGATCTCTGGTCGGAAACATGAAAAAATGTTTACAGTATTGTCCATCCCCCAGCTATGAAAAAAAGTAAATAGACCTTTCTGCTTAAAGTGAACAGCTTTCTCGTGCACAATGACTCAGAGGGGGCAGGAAGAGAAGGGAAAAAAAAAAAAAAAAAAAAAAGATATTACTCAGAAAATTACAGAAAAAAAAAAAGTGGTGATAAGGGTTAAAGACCAAAGAGTATAAAAGTGTCTCCTCTCCTTTATTTTGTCATTAGAAATGTGAGTTTGAACCCAGAACTACACAGATCCAGAGCGCAGACTAAATCCACATAGACATTATTAGGAGACTTCAAGGAAACACTCTGATTCACTAAACAATTTACTGCATATTTTCTTAGAAATATTTATTCTGGAATTAAAAGACAAGAAAAGTTCCTATCATTTATTATTTTATTTTTTTTAGATTTTTCTTGATTTTAAATTATCTTAAAGATTTTTTTTTACTCTATTGCAAAATTTAACATTAACTTAATATTTAACTATTTTTTTTAAATTAATAATTTTTCTGGTTTATTTGGCATTATGATCAAGAATTTTAGGATGCCAAAAAGAGAGTGTGTCGCGGTGACTCAATGTCCGAAATTGAGACAGTGCTTTCTTTTGGCCTTTATTCTCTGTAACACTAGAATAACTTTTGGGAATCCATTAGGCGATAGCAACCCAATTTTACACTTTTCCGACCAAGTACGACATAGACATCTGTATGCGGATAATGAATACACACATCTGCATTTGCAGATTTCTCCAGAAGGGACTGTAAGTGGAACACAGGAACAGAACCTATACAGTAAGTTGTTTTTTTTATATATACTTTTGAATAGTGGCAAAATTGTTAAGATGTCTTGATGTATTGATTAGAAAATGTCTGGTCTATAGATTACTAAACCTAAACACTTAAAGTTGGAAAATATTTATTGCCAATTTTAATTAGCACTTATCACTTGCAAAAAATTAGAGCAATGAATGGAATTTTAAGATTACCCAAATTTGATTAATTAAATTGTATTTGTACCAAGAAACTTGGATAAAAACGAAGGATAATTTACAAGTTCTTATGTAAGAAAGCATGTTATAGTCGCCTAACATATATTTTTATATCGACCACACTATATTGTCTGGGGGGGGGATATGTTGACTGCACCCTTCATATACGGCTGCGTCTTTCCAATTCATAGAAACATAGACTTTAATGGCAGACGAGGACCATTTGGCCCGTCTAGTCAGCCTGATGATGTTATGAAGATTTAAAAGGAAATCTCCTCTCCAATTGAGATTAGTCAGTGTGGGTTTCTTTCTAGGAACGGAAACCTTTTGACACGTGACTGGCGGTGATTTATATTTTGGGTCAATTATAAAGCAAATCTCACTTGAAAAGCTTATGTAACAAAGCATATGATATTCATTATCTAAATTTTACAATCAATTTAGCAGAAAATGATGAAAGAATCACATTAATCGTATTAATCACTTTATATGTTGATCTAATTGTAAAAAGTAAAAAATATAAAGATGGTGTACATTTATGAAGCAAATTAGGATTATTAGCAAGAGGGCTCCCACATTACATCAGAAAACATTACATAATGCAGTCTTTAGTTAAAGAAACAGGTCAGAAGGATACGTTAATGTATAGCTAAAGATCAGATTTAATGCCTACACACCAAGTTCAACAGTCTATCAATAGGAAGGAGAGGAAGTAATGTTATCTTGATGGTGACTGTTCTGGAATTGTGTTCCTATTCATTCTAACAGAGATCTCTTTAACCGAGATTGGCTTCCAATGGTCCTCTAGCCGATTTTCACTACTATTCCCATCATCCAGACCTTGCTAAGAATGAAGGGTGTTGTAAACCAGCCAGAGTTTAAGGGCTCAGTAAAGCAGTATAAGACACAATTAAAAAGGCCGTGTGACTTTGTGATAAAGATCTACCGTATATAATTTCTTCCATCCTGGGCTAAAATTGGTGGCATTCGCACTGCTGCTGGTTGTGGTGACGTCTTAGCTGTAAACATAATCTCTGTACCTGCTCTCACTTAACTAGTAGGATATGCTTTCTTTGGTCTACTGAGCCATTGGAAAAAATTATTAAACCAGTAACGAACCTTTGCAAGGCCCTGGCTAGTACCTCAAGATAATGCTGTCCCAGCCAAGGAGAAGAGAGCGCATCTTAATATATCCCACTACAATCCATAATACCAAAACTTGCAGCCATTTTCCCCTGCCATAAGATTTATTAAATTAGTATTCGATTTGGGAGGTTGCACTTAATTGCTATTTGTTTAATACTCTGGGTCATATCTATCCATGGCTATGTGAGGGTAATGTGATAGATTTGGCAAACTCAACAAGAACTTTTCATTCATTGGTTCCGAGGGTGATGATCCCATATTTAGAACTTTGTCCCAGAATGTTCTAGCTTCGTCACAAACCCTGTAGAATTGCTGGGGTACCAGACTTTACAAAAATTCTACATAAAACATATTTGTGTATCCGGTATTCAAAATCTTATTTTATCTTTCAGGTCTGCTTGAAATAAAAGCTGTAAAACCTAGCGTCTTGGTTATGCGTGGACTAAAAAGTACCCTCTTTCTCTGCATGGACTCCAGACACAACTTATACGGCTCAGTAAGTATCTTTCTAGCATAAGCATTTACATAATACATGTGCCTTCTTTCCTTTATGTTACACTCTATATACATCTTACATATGCATCGATGGAAGCATATCATCAGCTTTTAATTTAGAGCCTCTATAAAAAATATTAGAAAAAAATACACATAGAATGTCAGTAATTGTCTATTAAAGAAATCTGAACAGTAGATGGAATGTTTAGCGCCAAAGGTCTTAGGTAATAAATCAACATGTCTTGTTTATTTAATGTTATGATATAATCCCTTGGAACCTTACCCATTAGTAGAGATGACATCATACAGACACGTTAGTATGAGTTCTATGCCAAAGAACTCAGAAACATAATTTGATGGAAGATAAGACTCGTTTAGTCTGCCCATTTTTCCCTGATGTAAAGACTCAGACCTTAATCAATCTTTGCCTCGTCTTAGATCCAGCAGTCATATCACATGCATGCTTAATTTCCCTTACTGTAAAAGCCTCTACAGCTGCTGTTGGGAGGTTGTTCTACTTATCTACCACCCTCCAAGTAAAACTTCCTTTCGTTACATCTAAGCCCCTGACCACCTAGTTTTAGATTGTGACTTATCGTAAAGATTGCTGGTTTGCCCAGAGGTATATAGATTCTAAAAAAATAATTAGCTTATTTAACATTCCAAAGGGGAAATCTACAACCCTGGATAAGATGCAAGTTGAGGAAAGTGTACATTTTGAAATGAGACAGCTTCTCCTTTAAGTCAAAATTTGTTGTGTAACTTATGCTATCATACAAGCCTTTGAATTTATTGGGCTATTGAACTTTTGTTAACACTGAAAGATAAGAGAAACGGTTGCTATTTGTAGTGATCTTTGAAACAGGTAACAGTAAGAATCTTTGATGTCTTATCTTGTGATACAATCTCACTGATTGGAATCTTGGCAGGATCTATAGGTCAAGACTATGTCACTACCTAGGATGTTTACTTAAGCAAATCTCTACCATAATATCCAGAGCGATTTCTGGCTATGACTGCATGCTTTTTGAACGCTATAGTAGGATAATTAAAAGTATATCTGCTAGTAATACTGCCAATATATTATATTTTTTTGCCACTTTATTTGTTGCTGGTGAATAACAAGGGGAACAAAATGACACCACTGGTCTGATAAGGGATCCTATCCTATTTGGTCCTATAGGGTGGTGCAGAAGGACTGGGCTCAGCTACTTGTTTCTGTATGAAGCATAAGCCACAGCAAATATGGAACTGGCCCATTGCCCTTCCAGCAGGCGGTCCTTACAGGGACCTCTACCGACATAGACTCGGCCTCGTATGCCATATCCACAAGCTAGGCTGGCCTCTGGCTTCCTCTGCTTTCTCCACCTTGCCCAGTTCTACTAATAATAATAATAGTACCTCCTAAGAAAAAACATTTCTGTAGTTTCAGAAGTTGTTTTAGATGCATGTACGAATTATAAATTGTTACTCCATATAGCTGAATTTTTTATCTTAATGGCAGTTTCACTTAAAATGTGTCACTTGAAATGTTCACGGTCATTGTGTTGTGTTCTAATGAGCAACTATTTTTATAGGCAGATTATATTGAAGATGACTGCAACTTCCGAGAGGTGCCATTAAAAGATGGGTACAACCTGTACATTTCAGAGAAACATCCGGCTCCACTCAGTCTAACTCCATTAAGAGGTAGACAAATGGCGCGATTTATCCCTTTGGAGAATACAATCTCCCTGGAATCCATTTACATGGGCGATTATTCTTTTGAGCCTTTTCCAAGGAGCAACATAGACATCGGATCAGAAGATCCTCTTGGCATGGTAATCAAGTCCAACATATTCAGCCCCAGCTCTGATTCCTAATAAACAGAAACATCTGTTCTGGGACAGTGCAAACACCTTTATCTTACTGGTGAATGAAGTGGGAAAGACATTTCCTTCTAGCGACAAACACAGAAGTAATCTTTCACCATCTGACTCCTTGCATGTTTGCGAGTCTAAGACGTCCATCTTAAAAGATGAAGATCAAGACAAGAACTGCGATGAAGACAGACATGTTGTTCTGTATTGTTTCTATCTTAGCTCATACCCAGCCCATTTAAACTCAACGTGAAGAACACCTTATATTTTGGGGTGACTTATGGTTTTACCACAAGCTTCACTTAAGAACCTTACAAAATGCTTATTAGACTATTAGAAGTTATACACAAGAGCATGTTATATACAAAACAGTGCGGTTTACTTTACCTTTATACTTTATTAATTGTGACTTGTAAGAACCATAAGTTCAAGAATGGTTTTAAATGGTCATTGACTGAACCCCATTCAGAATACCAGTATTTAAGTTTTAAAATTCCAAATTCTATGGAATTTTAGGAGTCAAAATGCAACATTTAGTAAGCTAGAGGCATTTTTGTGGTCCAATTTAACATGCGGGGTACAGAAAAGCGAATCCTTTTATTAAAGGATTTAAAAAGTCTGTTGAATGACACGTAGAAAAAAAATATTTAAATTTTTTTTAAAAGGGTCACTATATTTACAAATTTAAATAAATTATAACTTGATAAATATGGTTAAACTTTATGATTCTATGGTTGCCTTTCTTACAGCAGACATTGTATTGGCTAACCAGATATGTAATAGTCTGTGTACATATTACTTTGGTTTGTGGATTTATTAGCATCTATTACTTTTGTTATTTTCATATTGCAGTGTTGTTGTCTCTTTTATAATTTAGAAATATGTTTTTGTATTTAACAATAGTCACAAGAAAAAATATTATTTAGATGTGTGATTATTATATTTAAAAATGTTTAAAGAGGTGGTGTAGCCTCATATGTATTACAGATGGGTAACATCGAAGCATGAATGTATTGTTTAGAACGCTTTTGGCGTTATTGTTAGTAATTCGGGTAGAGGCCACCATTGTTACCAGTAACATTCTAGTAAATGTAGATGCTTATACCGTATACTGGATAATGTAACGTAGCCAAAAAAACACATTGAACTAAAGGGGGATGGGGATATTTTTCTATTTTATTTGGGCTAAAGGTGAATTTGTTTTATATTACTGTTAATATTCAGAATATTGTATTTTATTTATTTGTCTTGTTTATTTATTTATGTGTTGTTTATAATAATATGTATTTTAAACATCATATTTATTGTTCACTGCAGTATACCTGGAGTGCATCATTATTTATTGAAATAAAAATGTTCTATATATTTATTATAACTCCTTGTATTCCTTAATGCCACAAAGTAAACAAATGTATATGTATTCAAACTGGCTGTTTTCTATATATTCAAAGCCTTAATCATTTCATAAAGTCCGCACCAACAGTTGACGGACCAACCAATATGTATAGAACCAATATGTGGATCTGTGTACCATACTGTGCATACCATATATAACATTTTGAATTGTCTTAGACAAGCATATCTCCAACATTTCCGGTGCCTAGAGTAAGACACGTTTGTTAAGGGGGTTTAAATGCGGGGAATTGCTTACCTGCACCTCACCATCTGTTGAAGTATAACACTAGGATATTTCTAAGGGATCAAGTCCAGAAACGGTTTTACATATGGTTATTGATATAAAAAAAGAGGAAAAAAAAAACAATAGAAATGTACAGTATAAACCTAATAACAGGTACATTGTGTTATTAGAAGGGATTTTAGGCTATTAGATGATACCTGGGAGGGTATTCCGTATGCGAGGAGCTCTGAAAGAGAACGCACCTCCACCTGCTTCCTTTTCGGAATAGCTAGTACAGGGCTGGTGCTGAGATTGTAGGATGTTTGGGGAGTGAGACTGCTGCTCAGGTAAGTGGTTACGCACTATGCAAGCTAGGTGGACAGGTGGCGCCTGGAGGCAAGCGTCAGCCAGTTTAGCTATTAACATGGAGAATAAAAGACAAAATGGGATCCAGCCACACACCGAGATATTTGCAGAAACCGACCTAGGTCATCTTATAACATGATTTCCTCTTGATGTTTATTTGAGGATGGACACAGTTTTATCAATGTTGAAGGATAGTTTGTTGCTAGCTATCCACTTTTCAACCTTTGGAAACAATTTGGTTTCCATTTGTGATAGTTTTGTCCCACTCGTGTAAATGATGGTTCCATCAGCATACATTTGCACTTTTGCATTTATAAATAGCAAGAACAGCAGGAGCCCAAGGATGGATCCTTGAGGCACTCTACACTTTCGGCAGTGAAAGGAAAGAAGCCTCGGCAACTGACACATATTGAGTTCTATCAGATAGGAAGGAGCGAAACCAGCTGATCCTAAGTGTTAACCGCTACTCTGCAAAAGTTCAGGAATCCCACTTTATACGCTATGTCTAGGTCACATGTAACATTTAATGTAATTTTTTACACCTGATTGTTTTATCTTAAGTTCATTCAGGACACATCTCCTTGGTTAGTACTAGTGTTATGGTAGAGGGTTCCCACCATTCAGATTTATACTGGTAAATCTTGTTTTTATGTTCATTAATAATATATTAGTTTATTATATATTAATTTACTATTTCTTTATTATTAATACATTTCTTTTTAGGTACCACCATAACTGTATGTTCCCTCCGCCTTTTTTTAAATTGTCCCTAAATGTGTGAATCTGGCCCGTTTCATGACAAAATGAATCTCTCCTTTAGGGTTTGTGGTTAATGGCCTAAGTAGAAGACAAACTGTAGCTTGTTAAAGTGTTTTATGTCACTGTGACTTAAAAGTAGTGTTTTTTAGTTAATAAGCAAGGTGTCTAAAACAACAATAGTACACAAATTAATTTCTAAGCACTTTTAGGATTGTAGAGACACTGTGATATACTCATACCCAACAAACATTCAGAGCTTCTTAAAAAATGTCATTAGTAAAGGAGGGTACACTCGTTAGGCAAGCCTATGGCTGTTGCCATATACAAATACTATAATAAAATGTAAACAGAAGTTACATAAAACTGAACAAAAACAGTGAAAATACACACGGACTTGGGTAGTAAGCAAAGCCATAGACGGAATTCCATTTAATCTATAAACCAATAAAATATGCTATTTCGAATTCTTAACCGTATGCCAAATAAGGAAGGCTAAAAGCACACAGAAAAATACACTTAAGGCTATCATTATTATTATTATTATTATAAGGCCTGTTATTTATTCCTGACGAAGACCATTTCTGGTCAAAGCGTCTGGCAAATTAAAATCTTAATATTTAAAAGTCTGTATTAAGTCTTTGTTATTTGTCAGTGGCTAATGGGGGCTTACAGGTCAATGCCCAGCTATTTGCATCTCACTATTTTCTTTAAAGCAGTTTTTTCTTCATTTTTCCAAATATGAGGTATATACAGTATTTTCCCTTATATATATTCCTGAGGCATGCAAGAAAATCCCTGACGCACACTCTCTCTCAACATCTTCCTACCTTCTCCGCTGACCTCTTCCATGCCCCTTGCTCCTTTTCCACAGCTCTGCTTTTTTTGTCTCTATTTGTTCTTCTGTCTTCTTTCTTCATCTGCTTTTCTCCAGTATCAGCTCTGTTAACCATGCCTTCTGGAGAGCTTCCTCAAACGTGTGGAAGCCCTGCATACCAGCTCCCCCAATTGAAGGAACGAGGGAGAGGCTGTATCCGTGGAGCGCACCATGGATCCACCATTTTGCTGAAGTAGTTCAAACGGCTAGAATTTCGCAGTTGGATTGCGGAGAAAGAGAAGCGTTTCTGCAACTCGTTTTCTCCGCGAACCAGTCTGCATTATTCGGGCTTCTTGGAAAACTTCCACATATGGGTGGAGCCACGGCACACCCCACTAAGATAGTATGGGTGGAGGCTTTCAAAGCGGTCGAGGAGACCAAGATAACAGAGGGGAGAAGGCGGGGCAGAAGTGGAAGAAATAAAAGACAGAAGAAAGAACAAGAAAAGGGAAGAAGAAGCGCAGATGCGGAAATGGAGAAAGGGAAACAAAAGCAGTCGGTAGAGAAGTTAGTGAGACATTGAAAAAGCGTGAGAGTGTGAATAAGAATGAGAATGTAACGAGTGTGAGAGACCATGAGAGAGAGTAAAAATGCAACACGATGCAATCCAAAAATTGTGGTTCCTCCAAGTGTAATTTGAACTAAATATACTTCTGTGGATTAACCAGCAAATTTTTAAAATACACATAAATCAGGCAAACATCTACATAACCACATTGTAACATATAAACTAAGTATTCATGTTATAATTTGACACAACTGTGTCTTAAATTTATGAAGTCTTTCCAGCTTCTGAAGGCTCCATCTCAAGACCTGCAAGCCCATTTTAATAACTTGGGACTGCTGTATATTAAGCATACATATTTTGCTCTTAGCCCAAAGCCTGTGTCTAAGGTGGATGGATAAGAGATACAAGGACCTTCCTTTCACTTTATTAATGCTTCTTTGCATTAAATTGCCTTTTAGAGACCCATAGACTAGTTTTCCCCATTAAGATGAATGAAAGATTCATGCCTAAAACTCAGGGAAAAACAAAACTATAAAAATAGTATCTATAGTCCATTACTTGCAATTTAATTGCACTGTATAGTAATGAAAAGTAGGTAGCACTGCTTTATCAGAAAATGATAATATCTAAAATGCATTATCAACTCGTCTAGGATAATAACAGAATTGAATATGAATTAAGGTCAACAAGATAAAGAAAACAACATTGTTTTAATAAGCCAAGAATTATCCCTTGTATTATGCCCTGAATATTGAAAATGTAATTTAAAATTTACAGTTTATTTAAAATAACTAAATTCCAAAAATCTATAATTTGTGCACTGTGTATAAAGTAATTAAAACGTATTATTTAGCAATCTGGCTCATGGACATACAACATAAACACATTCATTCATAAAAAAATATGCTAAGCAGTTAACTTTGTGAATTGAATCATCTGACCCCCGGGATGATACATTTCCACCTCATCGGATCATCAGAACATTTATGAGGGAATCAGCTTTTACTTTTCATAAACATTTACACGTAGTCCTGTAAAATTATATTATGAGTAATCAGGAATTGACAAATATAAGCCCTAATGTAGTTAGTCAGCCTCACCCTTACCAGATTTCCCCAAGAATCCCTATTTAGTTAGTCTTAACTGTACTGATCGAGATGATCACACCACATTTGATTTAGGTGTTTCTTCTGTTCACTTTGCATTTTGTTTAATGATAAAAATAAACTATTAAGCTGGATCTTTTCTGTGCTTCCTTTATAGGTTTATCTGCAGTCCACAACAGTTTTTGTACACCTGACCACCAAGAGACACTTGAAATAACTTGAAATGCGTTAACCAAGTGGCTCTAATAGCGTGTCAGGACTCGGGTGATCAGGTCAGGTAGGAGCCCATGCGCAGGGGATACTTGGGGTTCAGTATGTAACCCACGGTGCATGATTATGCAAACAAAAACACCACAAACATAAATCCAGGTAATGCAGTGTATTTCATGTATATAACAGGACCAGCAAATAAGGGTAATATAGTCTAAGCAAGTAACCGGACGTATGGCAAAATAAAATACAGGTAATAAGTCTTTTGGCAGGGAGCCCGCTTGGAAGGGCGCGACAGACAGAGAGCCCGCTTGGAAGGGCACGACAGACAGAGAGCCCGCTTGGAAGGGCACACAGCCCGCTTGGAAGGGCACAAAAGGCACACAGCCCGCTTGGAAGGACACAAAGCAGGGAGTCCACTTGGAAGGACACAAAGCAGGGAGTCCACTTGGAAGGACACAAAGCAGGGAACCAGGAACAGTACAGGTGCAGAGCCACAGCAGGAAGGTCCATAGACTTCAATACAAAGGCCCTGACTGAAGGGCAGGGCAGGTTCATAAAGGCAGGGTAATCCAGATAACAAGGCCCAGCTGGATGTAGACTAGGGCTCAGCCCAGGTAACAAGGCACACCTGAGTTCTGAGTGCTCCAGAGGGCGGAGGGTGGCCACTAGTGGTTGCAGATGTAAACGCCACAGGTATAAAAAAGCCATGGTTCAGGCAGTGAAAAATTGGTTCCTGACATAGCGGTCTTAATTGAAACCTTAACTTGTCATTAAAAATACATTTAAATCGAGTCACCTGTATTCCAGGAGGCATTTCAATCATACCAAATCATAGCAAAAGTATCGGTTTGGAGTTATATATTATCACAGCCTTGTAGAATAAAAAAGGAGTCAGGTCCAGACTGTGTGACCGTGAGAATCATTTCAGTCAACAAATTTTCATTTCCCAGCTGTTCGTTTTGGGTGAAATTTGGAGGTCATTTTTGATTCAGAATGATATGCGAGGGGGGTCCCAAAAAGGGAAGGTCCCTGACACCTTCTGGACTAATCTTTCATTATTTAAATTTAAAAAAGGTTAGGATGTTGATGGCTGCAGTAGTAGTAGAGCACTAGGCCTGAGCAGGCAGACTCTGGCAGATGTTTGGCGCATACAGCCCCGTGCAGCAGGACTGAATTTCCTGAATATCATATATTATAATGCCAGGTTTTGTCACCAATATTTATGAATGAAGAATAGATGATAGAAAGATAATAAAAAAAAATGACTTGTCTACAAATTACAGATTTGGCTGGCAGCATAAATGGCCAACTGTCTTAATCAATTAAACTTTACTCGGGAACATAGGGAAAATGTCTGCTGCAGTCCCTGTAATACACTACAGTAGTCACTATAGCTTCTCCAATTAGCCCCACAACATTTCCTGCACCAAAACAAACTATTCATTAACTTACGGTTTTATATATGATTAATGAGCATCAATATCAGCCTCTGCTAAGCTAGCTTTCACTGTCTCACACTCCAACTCCCATAAGTCTGTAACTGATGCTACTGACAAGTTAAAATGGCGTCGGCACACACACACACACACACACATATATATATATATATCCAACGCTTGTCCCCTCCCCTGTAAATTCTGATTGGCCAGAGTGAAAGAGTAAGGAAAAACTCCCACAGGTCGTTGGACCCATCAATCACAGCCATATCAATGAGACCAGCCTCAATTTTTTGGCTACTTCTACCTATCAGTCATTGGTATGTACCCTCCCACACACAGCCCCTCCCACTTTACCTCATCAAGGAGCACTAAAATGGCTCCAAAATGGCTTGTAATGGGAGCTATATGCAGCAACGAATCTAATCCAAACAAATCCAAACCAATTTTGCGGCACTTTTGCAATTAATTTTCGTTAGTTTCATTGGCGATCGCCCTCAATTCCATTAATTCGTACAGGTTCCTTAAAACTAAAGTCTGTATGAAAACGAATGCGCAAATCTAGAAATACTGGATTATACTGTATATAGGAGATGTTACAGTACATGGTAATCACACACGTGTAAATTATACACTCAGCATCTCCATAAAGAAATAAATCAATTCCAAAGTCCATAGGGTAGCACGGAAAACACAATTATATGTAGTAAATGACAGCCCTAGAAATATTCATGTTTCATTAAGTACAAGTTGCCAAAGAGGCATCCAAAGCCTTACATAGAGGGACAGGCTGGTAATGAATCCCAGGCCAGAAGACATGCCAAGTCATCAGGCAGAGAAAATAGGGATAAAAGGGGCAGCTGCCTTAGGCCCAGGCTTACCTAAGAGGCCCATAGCACATGCCACTTGGGACCCTCAACAGCCATCATAGATCGGAGGCGGAGGTCTGTGCAACCACTGGCCCAGATGGTGCTCAGGACTCAAGGAGACCTGCTAAGGAAGAAAGATGCCACACAATACACCATGTACACCTCATTGTGCAGAGATTCTTATTAGAAATATTAAAGGAGGGACCACATCAATCACCCAGTCAAGTCCAACATATAACTTCTGCCTAAAAATGCCATTGAAGACACCTGATGTGAATAACTAGAAAAAAAGTCATGCTGTTGGTCTTCAGATCAGAGATGTTTTACTGTCTCAGCATGATCCCCCTTCACAATAATCTAGTTATATTTACAATTATATATAGAAAGTTTTACTTACTTATGCTTTAATATATATATATATATATACACACACACACATATACACACACACACATACATACATACTCTTTATTGAAACAATTGTTTTCTAATTTTACTTAAATGGGTAGATTTACCAATTATTACATAAAGTTATATAAAGAAACACTGCCACCCAGGGTCTTTCCTTTTTTTACTTATATACAATACTGTTCAAAAGTTTGGGGTCACTCAGCTGTTTTCATGGAAAACAAGGACATTTCCAAAAGGGTTTTCTAACGATCAATCAGCCTTTTAAACTTGAACTTGGATCAGCGAGCACAGCGTGCCATTGAAACACAGGAGTGATGGGAGTGATAAAGGGCCATTGGAACACAGGAGTGATGGGAGTGATAAAGGGCCTCTGTACGCCTATGAAGATATTCCATTAAAAATCAGCTGTTTCCAGCTACAATAGTCATTTACATCATTAGCACCGTCTGCCCTGGAATTTTGATCTACTTGTTATTTTAATGTACAAAATTTGCGTTTCTTGAAGAAAACATGACCCCAAACTTTTGAATCGTAATATGCGTGTAAATCCACAATACTTAAATAAATCATATTCTGTATTTGTTATTAATTTTGTGGACTTGAAGACACAAAATTAACTTTACATTTGCATTTGATCCTTGACAGACTTTTACAGTGTTTATTAAAGTTTGTAAAATTTCATTGAGATTCAGCCAACTCCAACACATTTCATTGTAAAAGTGAATTACAAGCATTAGAATTTTCAAATATTTTTACAGAGATGTTTCCATTAAACATTTAATCTTTACCAAATACGAATGTGAAATCATTCATAGACAGTCACTAGTGAAAAGGGTACTGAACAGCTGGTTCCCCATTTGGATCTATGTATCAAGGGCCAGGGGTAGGACAGTCACCGAGCCAAGGTTTTGGTCAATTTGATCCAACTTGTAGCCACATATGAGGGACCTTTCTTCACTCAACAATTGATGGGTTTGGGAAACAGAAACCTTTACTACTTAGTATTTACCATAAACTTGTTATCTTAAAGTCATGGTATACCAACTTCTTTTATGAAACTAAAGTTATGCATCCAACGCCACTAAAGTTTGGAGAAAGTAGCCTGAACCCAACCTGCTTTCTTAGGGCGACTGGCACTCTCCATTTGCAGACAGTAATATCAAAAAACACTCGCTGTTCCTGTAGTGAGCGGCTCACTCTTAACCTAAACCAAGATCTTTAGTTCATCACCCCTAGTTAAGCTTTTGAGCCAATATGAGCATTTTGCTCTGCAGGAATGGTGTGAGAATGGATTGTCTAAGACATGCACTGATACACCTTGTTTTGTGACAAAAAAAAAAAAAAAAATTTTTTTATTTATTGGCACTTTATACAGAAGTCATATTCTTGTTCATGGAGAAATACTTAAAAGTACAAGAGGAACGTTTATTTAAGAGGAGCAATGTCAGAACAAGACATCAATCTAAAACCGGAAGGTCAGAGGTTTAGGGATTTTTTCACTTTACTCAGAGGATCGTAGATAAATAGAACATTGGAAGTGGTAGGGATGAATTTACATTAAATTTTTCTGCCATCAAATTCTATGTTTACCTATACATTTTTGGTATACTGGCCCTGGGAGGGTCTAGGTTTCATAGAGCCACAGGCATAATAATTTCTGGAGGTCCATCTCTACGAAGATCATGAGGTTGATGCATAAAGTGTCGTAAATGCAAGATACCCGCAATGCCTTAAATCACATGACACGTAATTATCTTACATGTCATTATAATTATGTTACGGTGTAATACCATCATTTTCATACATGCTCTTACAGTATACGGAAGCACTACGGCTCCGGCACATGACATATGGAGGTATGAAACTGATAAGAATGTGATTCCCCCCCCCCATTTTTATGGATTTATAGTATGCGGAGTCATTATGTAAAGTATTGTTGTCGTTTACCTTGTTGTTACAATATATTACTCTATATATGCTACTTCATGTTTTACCTTTGACTTGGATGCTGGACTTTTTACAAAATGGCTCCCTTCTTTAAAGCTTTGTTGTATCTTCATAGCTGCACATGAAACAATCTCTTTTCAAGCATAGGTCTTAATCCCCTATTTTTGGAACAAACAAAGTATCGGTATTTTACTTGAAACAAGCCCCAACATGTCTAAGCAAAATATTGCTTAATTAATAATTGACTACCATTTGTAAACATAATTCCACAGTGATGTTTGTAGACAAGCGTAGGTCTTCTTCTTGTTTAATTAAGTTGACATTCACGAGGGAAAGAGCATAAATATGTTTGTCTGACTCATTAATATTGGGAATACTTTTACTGTTGGGTCTGCAACTAACGGAAATATTCATTTTTTGAGGTTAAGGAAATCGTAGGAAATGCCAGATTTGACAAGAAAATATCATGGAAAATTTACACAACTATGCTTTAAGATTTGTTGACTCATAACTGTTTTGGACTTAATTCTGACCCAATATTTTATAGATCGCAATTTAAAATTCTGCGGGGAGTCATCTGGGACCGAAGTCTCAATCATGGGACTGTCCAATCAAGATGGGGACATCTGGTCGCTCTCTTTCACTCACACTTGATATGCTTTACAATTATGAAGGTCCCTTTTAGGACCAAACCATAATACTCTTTAAATTATTATCTTTTGTGCACCTGGGCATAGGGTAAGTGATATATTTCATGTATTTTTTTTATTATACAAAGTTCTTGAGTTGCATCATCGGTTTGTGGAGGTTAAGATTAAAGAGCTTTAAAGTTTGTCAGGCAAAATGATGTATTTACAGGTATTTTGAGCATGGGGTTGAGTTCAATACATTTGTTCCTGATCTCAAGGTATTTTTACCTACAGCCTTGAAGCTAAATCATTGCCTGTCATATCACTGAATCCCTTACAATTAAAATCTGATGCAACCTTGTGCGAATGTTACCAACTTTTCTAAAGAAAAAAAAAAAAAAAAAAAAAAAAAGGACTCCGTCTACATTCCAGAATACAATGAAAGGCTTATATCACAAATAATCCTCCCTTGGATCAGTTCCACAATGTACAGCGTCTGATGTAAGAAATTAAATTATTACAAGAATTAAATATTAACCCTTCTACACTGACATTCCAAGGACCCAATTGCTTAACATGTTTTCTACATAAGACATGTATAATAAATTGCTTTGCCCGAGACAGCGGATCGGTAACAGTATGGCAGCTTATCTGAGACACACCAGTCTTCATTGGAAACACATAGCTACTATTGACCACGAAAGCGAATGTCATAACAGGAAATCCAGTATCAACCGACATATTGAGCATTGGCACAGCCAAATGAGCCGATTGCCCAAGATGGCCGCCTGCCCACAATTCACCTCATAACTTAATCATTGGTGAAGTAAATGGGCTCCAAGCCATAACTTTTCTGCTAACTCTCCTATTATTAAATAACCCCATAGTCATGAAACATTATGGTTCTAAGTGGCTGCTTCCTCCTGTTGACAATATATGTACTGTATATAGTTCCACTAAAACCTCTTGAAATCCCTGCTTGGCCTGGATGTGGTCAGGTTGTACGGGTCAAGTGTTTGTTACATATCAGATCTTAAATTTACAACTATTTAAACTAATCTTGTGAATATTCTTTTTTTAAACTTTTCTTTCCAATTTCTGGGTATTGATGCATACATAGTTCCTCCGTATCCTCGATAACGTTTTTTTTTTTCTGCTCTCGACTAACCCCTTACAAAAAAAATACTGCAGTTTTTCTGAAATAATACTGCAGTTTTTTGGACATGAAAAAACTGCAATACTGCACTATTACTGCAGTTGTACTGCATTTGTACTTCACTGTACTGCAGTTATTTTTGTACGGAAGTACAAATGCAATAAAGCTGCAGTACTTTGAAGTACAACTGTAGGTATGCAGTATAAAAAAAAAAGTGCAGTAAATGTGCAGTAATACTGCAGTAAAAGTGCAGCAATACTGCAGTATTGCAGTTTTTTCATGTCCAAAAAACTACAGTATTACTTCAGAAAAAACTGCAGTAATTTTTCGTAAGGGACTGCATACTTTTGGAAACAAATAAAACTTCAAGAAGCGCTTTGTAACTTTCCAGCTGCCAGGGCTACAGTGGTTAGGATGAAATGGAGGGAAATTAAGAAGGAACAGAGAAAATGTGATGACAGGAAGCCGGAAATACCTACTGGAGTATTATAATAACAGATTGTGCAGTGTCAGTGTAACCCCCACAGTGGGAAAAACCCACAATGATAACAACAAAGTTTCTTATGCCTGCATTATATCCCGAGTGCTTCCAGTTTGTACGTGTCAGAAACGCGTCCAGCCTCTTGAAAGCCGGACGCAATGAAAGCGGATATGCGTATTATTGGACAGATTGAGAACAATATAAATTTTAGAATTTTTTAAGAATACCAGAGCTTTTAGCTAAGCAAGTATGAACATATAGTTTTGGAATAATTTACTGCCTTTCCAAGACCATAATCCCATGTAAATGTACACATACCACCCACAATTTAAGAGTCAGACAGGGACCACTTTTGTTTTAAGGGTTATCAATAAAGGTGAAAACAGAGAAATTGAACATCAGAACACCGATACCTAGCAAACATTCTGAGAGGGACATCAAGGGAGGAACGTGGGACAGGGGGGGTTGGGTATGCTGTATGTAGAGCAAGTCAAGTTCCATGGGATACAGCACACCAAGATAATAAAAAAAAAAAAATAAAAAAAAATAATGTGGTACATATTCACAAAAATAACGGTAGTGAAAATATTCCAATAATTTCAAATCAACAATCTTTTTCTAGATATTTCATCTGGATGTGAGTGGAAACTTAGCTTCTCCCCTGACAAAGCAGATATGGTTTTTTTCAGTGGAAAGTGCTCTGGGCAACAGGAGTGCAAACCTCCTTTCTGGTCCTACATCCCACTTTGCTATGGGATTTAGAGCGATGATGTCCCCTTATGTATTTGGATATATTTTTGGCCGGATGTGGTAATGTTCACTTTAACAGTTATGGGTTGGAGTCATTTCACGAGAAGAAAAATGCATATAACTATATTAATACAGAACATGAAGTTTCTAGTTAAAGTTGCCTTTTATAGTGTCAACATAGAAAAGGATATACCTGCTAATGAACTTGCAGCTATTGGTCAAATTAAGCTAATTCTTCTTTAATTAAGTATTAAAAGTGCCTGATTGATTCTTAATGGTGAATGAATGAATAAATGAATGAATACCAGAATGAATATCACATTATGAATGACAGACCAAACATTGTCCTAAACCGGGAGAACAGAATACAGCGACAGACTGGCTCTGGGCCGTTTCAAATTCCTCACCATCAAAAATACTTTAAGTAGGGTCAAACTAACATGGCCCATAACACTGGGCCAGCCTGCTCTGGGAAGCAGGTGCTCACCAGAGTCACTGAAAGTGACGTCACATGGCACCGCAGTGGTAGTGCTGCAGCGCACCCCAAGTGAACACAGATGTGTGTTAGGGAGAGTGTGTGTGTGTAAGACAAACATTTGATCCATCTATGAATCCATAGTTAAAACAGTAGTTGGAGGAAGTGATCCCAGCCAGGCACCTGGCACACTGAGCACAAGCAGCAGGATATGGCAAGTCGCACGCTAAGGAAGCATAAAAAAAGTAGCATGTGACAGCACTAATCCAGCCGTTGGCCATTCTGACGGCCTATGGTCTTAAAGCGCCAGGGCTCCCATATGATTGCCAATCCTGCCTTGATTCAGGTACTGGAATATACTACGGAACAAATTGTCAACAATTAAACAATAGCTTATATAACTTCCACAAAACCAATGGTCCTGGCTTCATATTCCTACCGTAATACAAGTTAGCGGTGTCTTCCTTGACCGTCGGTATAATGTTACTTTCCTTAATAAACTGTAACAGAAAACAGAACAATTCCTAGAAGCACTCAACAAAATAAAGATTTGTTTAAATTATACCGTGAATGCCTTTAGGACTTGACTGAGGACCACTGAAACAAAGTACATTATGGGAAGAATTAAAAAGCACACAAATGTACAATAACACAGATACAGTGTATACGTAGTGACATTTGGGAGTTCACAGAAAGTCAGCCACTTTCCAGGCAACTGGCGTCATCGCAGAAAGAACGTGGTTATTAAGATGTGCTGGATTATTTTGTGCCTGGAACAAGCTGGACATGCAGACATTTGATTAATCATTTTGTCATATTATGTACTTTGCATGTAGATTTTTGAAATAATTGTACACATTTTCAGGGGGGTTTAATTTAGGGTGAAAGAGGATTACACAGAAGCAGGAAAACGTTGGAGACGTATTCTAAATAATATCTACTGCCAGACCAAGACCTTCACACTGGCTACAGCCTTTGTCCAAAAGATGAGAAGTAGTTCAGGTTTCATAAAAGAGCAAACAGAGCCTGTACATCTTACTGTACATTTCGAGCCAATCCATGATGCGCAACATTCTAGATCGATTCCCAGAGATCTGCCGATCAAACACTGGTCATAGAACTCCAGCAAAATAACCCAACTTCACAGCTGTTTTAAGAACTGGCATCCATAGCTTTTTTAACTCCAATGGGAGTTAGCACTAAAATGTATCTTATGACGTATAGACATAAATCTATTGGGAAATTAACACAAACATGGTATACAGTGTGTATTCCTACTTCACCAAGCTTCTTTGAGATATATTAGGTAGCCCACAGGTACTTATTGATTATTTAACTCTTACTGATATTGCTATGAGTCTCCCTTACTGTTTGAAACTCAATACTTTTTTGCATTAAACTTACCAAGGTCTAAGGTGGTGACTGGCCATAGCAGGTTGCCGGATTGACTCTTGATGGTGACAAATTGCCAGAATGAATATTACATTACGAATAGAGTTTAATAAATCTATTCAATTTCAATTAGTAAGTACCCAGCCAGACGTGTACATATTTACATTCTAAATATATGTAGCAGGACATTGGCATAAATACATTTTATGCATAAATTTGCAGAATATTCCATATTAGGCTGTATCATCAGTGTTGGTTTCAATTATTTTATACAGTGCCAAAATATTACGTACTAAAAATGAAGTTAAACTAGACATTTGATAGAGTAAATTAAAGATAATTTAATTTTCTTTTATAGACCTTGATCTCCAGTCCTATAGAACCATGAAAAAAAGAATGGATAAGGAATAGCGAGCAAAGTTTCCTGGCCCATTGTTAACTCCCTGGCCCTGGCCCATTGTTAACTCCCGATAAATGTAAAATAATACAATTGGAACAAAAAAATCCCAAGGCTGAACATGGCACTGGGGACACTGTTCTATCAGCGGCAAATGCAATAAACCGTGGGGGAAAAGCAAGCAGAGTGCTGGGTTGTATAGCGAGAAGAGAGGTGGTTCTGCCACTTTACAGATCCCTGGTCAGACATCACCTACAATATTGTGCACAGTTTTGGAGACCTCATCTCCAGAATAATATTGACAGTGATCGTAATATGTATATCTTGGAGGAAAGAAGAGTCAGGGTAGATATGATTAAGTACAGAAAGAAAGAATATTTCAAAGGAGGAGAAATTTTAGAACAAGAGGCCATAGTCTTAAACTAGAGGTTTTGATGGACTATAAGAAATCTTTACTTTATTTTAACATGCACGTGATAGATCCAGGACAGCCTTATGCCTGACAAGACCAAGGACTGATTACGATCAGGAAAAATGGCCAGACTACTGTAGACGGGCCCAATGGTTTTTATCTGTCAGCAAATTCTATGATGCTAGCAAAGATTTCTACAGGACAGACATGATAACTTAATCAAGAATAGTTGATCTGGCGAAGCTTTTGTCTCAGTGATTAGAAATCCTTTACAAAAGGGTATTAAAACTAGCAGGTTCATGGTACACAGAGAAAGGAAGACAAAAAAAAGAAGAGAAGTAGTAGGGAGAGGAGGACAAATGACATTAAGCAAGCATATATTGCTTGTAAGTATCTCATAAATCCCGATTTACAAGCTGTCAGGACATAGGCCTCCAAAGGCTGTATATTCTTGAGTGTTTGATAAACAAGGAGAAATCTCAACACCAACCTACTCAAAGGATTTGTTTGCTAGGATTTCTTTTAGACAACAGTATGAATTATAAAGAGATGAATATTCAAGGCATGATACCAACCTCCACACTACTGATTCCTCTTTCAGGTTTTATGAGCCTCAAGATGTTGGGCCAAGATATGTCCTGGCCCAGCAAAAACCAGTAATGAAGTTGGTAGTATAGAGGTCGGTGATGTGGCTGCACACACTTTGTCATGCAGGCCTCTTGTCACTGGCGCCTGTTGAGGGTGCCCAAGGGGATTGGGCCAAGGCAGTTTCCTCTTTTATCTCTCATTAAATACAGCCCTTGAAGATTGTAAACCGGGTTTTGGAGGCATTATCCCTTCAGATACAAGAAAACCCGACTAGACAGGGTGGAACAAGGGCATGTGGCCTCTCACAGTGATGTACATGGAGTCACGGTCATCAAGTCATGATCTGGACAGAATATCGTAGTAGATTTAAAGGGACAAACTCAGAGGGTGCAGAGTGGGAACTCCAACAGAAGTTCTTATACCATTTTTTGCAGAATTTTTTGCAGAAATAAGACTTAATGTTAACAAGACAAAATACAAAGGTTTTCCTTTTTTAGCGAAGCAACAATCAAGACATCCTGGATTCTCTGTATGCTTTCCCTCCATTTTCTTTTGTCTGTCAAGTCATTTGTAAGGTAGCCGGGGGGAAGAGCTTGTATTATAGTACTCACCCAGGATAAGATGGGCATCAAACTTTGTATTCCATGGTCATGGAATCAACCACAGTTGATGGTATAGATGCTGAACAATGTCTATGTAGTAGAGTCTACGTGCCACTGGAAGGTTGAAACCCTGTACCATGGATGCCTTACCTAAACTTACTCGTGTTCCAGCTGTGTGACCACCTGGTTGAACCTGTTAGACTTCTGCATTTTGTTTTTGATGGCCATAACATTAGGGTTGGTGAACTGCAAGCCCTATCAAAGAACCTTGAAACATTCATAAAGCAGTTCTGCAGACTGTCTCAGTTTAGAACAAAGGTCACCTTTTTCTTTATTCATAAAGTAGGAGATATCGCTACCTACATTGTATGACAAGCCATCCGCAGAAACACATTGGACATGAAACACTGACATTAAGGTTCTGAAAAAATTGTATTTGAGATGTACCTTTGGCTCCCTAATACGTTCAGCATTAGAATATTTTCTCAGGATATGTCCATGACTACCTTATAACATATTTAGTACAAAACAAGTAACTCACAGTTTAAATGTTTTATTGCGAAAAGTTGAAGCACACAAAGTAGCTAAAACAATAAACTTTGTAAAAATACATAACATTTTGCAAAACATAAGGAAATGTTTCGGCGGCTCTACTGGAAGAATCACGGCTCAGAGTAGAGAGAAGACTAAGCGTCATTTTGAAAGTCCAACGCATTCCAAAGTGTTTTTAAGCTGACCAGCTGTTCTGATTGTTCGCACATTGCTCTGATTGAGTAATTTAGAATGAGAACTACAGTAAGTGCACTTATCAGCATTTTCTTATTGATTCTAATGACTTTTCTCACAAGAAGACCTACAGGTTACATAAATGCAAATGAAGAGTTGCAAGCCTAAAATTCTATACCGTATATGCATCTAAGCCAACAATATCAAAAATTCTACTCTATGTATTGAAGTCGAATACAGTATCTTACTAAATATAATTTAAAACTACTATATACTACCACAAAAATAATGAATGTGTGGGTTAATTCATTCTCGTTTCACATGAGTTTTAGGCATTCCTTAACATGGACCCATCTTGAAGGTCCCTCATCACTTGATTTAGAAATCAATGCTAAAATAAATTACGCAGATTACCCCAAATCACTTAACCCAGGGGAATTTCCATAAAAAACGGGTTTTCCCACCATGAACAATACCTACTTAACATGGTTAAACAAACCCAGTCATTTTACGCTTAAGCTGAATGCAGATAGCTCATGTTTCTCTTGAAGGTACTGGAGTTTTAGGTATTTAACTAAGTACCTAGAACTCTGGTCTTACTAAAAACATAACCACAACGGCCTGATGGGTGAGGAACAATACTGCTCGTCCATTTGGCACTCAACGGTTGAATATTTGCTCAATTTCCTACTAAAAGCTTGGTAGCTGATGTCTCCACAAAGGACAAATTATTGCTATACAATTGTCGCCATCTTTTAGAAGATCTCTTAATTTATTGGGATACAGATATTAATAACATGTTATTGGTTCATCATATTCATAAAACTATACGTAGCAATAAGTCATTGTCATCAAAGAACTCAGACATATGAATTGAAGACTATGAAACGTTATACATTTTCTATGAAGATGTTGGTTCCCCTTCCACCAAGGTCTACAAAAGTAACTTTTCAGGTTTCAAATTTTGGATTCACAATAATCAGCAAGGTCGTAACTAAAAGTACATTAGCCCTATATTAAGGACATGTGCCTCGTAGTGTAGTAAAAAAAAAAAATAAAGCTCTAGGTTCTGAATGATTTAATCTCAAAACTATAACTAGACTACAGCCTAAAATAGAGAGGGAAAAGGGATAAAACTTTTCAGAGGTAAGAGAATTCAGCATAAACTTTGCTTCGGATTGTCTAAAACTTATTATTTTGTATGGTTTATTGCCTGTGCATTCCTTGGTATTCCAAAAATCTAAAAGTGGCAAGCCGGGATCCTGATTTTTATAGAGGACGAATACTGCATAGAATAAGGAGGAATTCCTCACTTCAATATTAAAGCATGTAAAGCCACGTCCATACCTTTTTATACGCTTATACACAAACTCACTAAGCAACGTTTGGAAGCTCAGGTTAGTTATCCCACTTAGTGGTTATGTCAATTGTAAGTTCCAAAAAACTTGCGTTCAAAAAACCATATTTTTGACTACAGTTTGTTGTGAGGTAGTAAAAAGCATCAAAGGATCAGATGCACAAAGGTGTAATATAATAAGGGTTTGCTCCAAGGCTCCATCATCTGTTATTCTAAAGAGCCTCATTTGCATGTGGGGGCTTTACTGAATTTATGACATACGGTCCATAGATAAAGAATAGAAACTGGAGGAACGTGTGCAGGTTATGACACCCTAAGCCCCTCTCTAGGACAAGCTTTGTAATATTTTTTAGACTAAGTGTAGTAATTATAGCATCTAGCAATAGGTGGACAAGGAGAAGAATGTCTCTTATCTACAGAGGAGCAAATATCGTCTTGGGATATTACCATTTTTAGTTGGAGAATATGGGGTGCATTCACTAAAAAGTAAATACTACCAAGAACATCTAACTTTCCATTTCACGCTATTCATCAACACATCTAAAGAGCCAATTAAGAGATTGTGGTTTTAACTGGCCAACGGGACGTTTCTTATCCAATGCCAGAACTGGCCCTGAATGATGTGTTTCAAGAAATGTTACTCTTTGATTTATATAGAAATGTTACTTATTGATTTATATAGAATAAAGCAAACTTTTTTTCTAGAAAAGCTGGAGAGTTGACCCTACAAAAAGTAAAGTCTGGCAGGTCAAAACTTCCTTAAAAAGAACAAAAAACAAAAACATATCAGGATTCAGAGCAACTTAGACCCTGGTGACACCCTAGACCAATGGTGTCCAACCTGCGGCCCTCCAGCTGCTGCAGGACTACATCTGCCATAATGCTCTTTCATCTAAGGGGCTGGCAGAGGAGTATGGGAGATGTAGTCCTGCAGCAGCTGGACACCCTTGCCCTAGACTTATGCTCCTGAGTTCAGTCCCAACTGAATTCAAAATGGCATTGTAGGTCATTGTGATTACCTGGTGAACCATGGCTCTACGCATGACATGAAACCGTCCGTTTAAACGCAGCTGTAAGAGGGTATTTGTGATGTAATAAACCTGCCTTTATCAAACTATCATTAAAGATGATTTAAATAGATGCAATCTTTGTATAATACATTTTTGGAATGAGGTTTATTTTAACAAAAGGTATCAAAGTCACCAGTAGTAACTTACCATCAATTGGTAGGTTGGGTTATCGTCTTCGAATCTCAGTAAATAATGTTACATTTGTTTAAAAGGAACCTTTTTACATTCACACGTAAAATTTGGATACCTAGCCAAGAGAATTAACAAAAACAAAAACAAAAAAAAAAATCCAAAAATACCCCCTAGAAAACAACACATACAGAATGCCTGAGTTTGGCCCAAAGCTGGTCTTGCGTCGCACGACATTATAAATCCCCCACTTGACACAAGAAACAAAAAAAAATGTTTTTTTAAAAATTTCTTTCTAAGCATTTCTCTCTATTTAAAGAACCCTGTTTCTTATGTATTTGTACGCGGGGCTTGTGCATATATTGTAAGAAGCGACGGCCACATGCTCCCCATTTTAAGAGGGGCATGTGTGTTATAATAGTGAAGCAATATACATTCTAAACAGCAGTGTGTGCCATTCATACACTGGAAAAAAACTCTATATTGCAGTGAGGAAAAGCTCTGTTCCTGACAACATGCATGAATGATGATGCTGCTAATTCATCGGAGTGTATATATCACATCAGCAAACAAAATTAAATATATATTTATGTTTAACAGCGGCTGCCAAATGTCTACACTGCATTTCCTAAAATCATAATCCCCTATTCCATTTCATATATTAAATAACAAAATATGTCACCTGTCTTACTCAAGCACCATAAAAAAAATAATATTAAATCAAGAAAGGAAGGGTGGGTAGAGAACCGAAGATGTGGAGGTAGAAGCTGCTCCATCTTTCTTCCACTTGATCGCCCTTAGAAACACGTTTAAAACCCTTATAAATAAAATCCAAGAGATTTATGATTCTAATGCTTTGGAATGCAGGATCTAACAGACATCCATCTTATTTCAAACAAGGTATGCCCAGTCACTGGGAGCGCGTCCATACTGTGAAAAGAGAAAGCGAATACAGATTGTATGTGTGTGCGCAGATATAGGCATATGTTAAAAGCAACAACGTTGTGACAATTACTGTTTCTTTTAATTAAACCACCGGGTTTACTATTGTAAAGAACAAAATGATAACATTTAATAAAGCAAAAGTGTTAATAAATGGTCCTCGTGTTGACACTATAGGGGTTTATCTATTAAAGCATGAGTTTTAGCTAGCTGAAACATCACATCTCCCAACTGCTTTGCATAATCTCATAATACATGGTGAGAGAGAGTAGAAACGTTAAACTTTCCTGCAAATAACCACAATAGTGAATACTCCCAATGCCACCGGTCAGCACACAGTTCAAGAATAATATTTCTCAAAATATAGTCAGTTTGAACTGTTCTTTATAATGAAGCCAATCATTGCAATACAAAAAAAAAAAATAAAAAAAAAAGTCACTTCTTAATCTGTATTACTCGGTCCGTTCCCAAAAAACATTGGCCAATGTCGCCATCTAGTGTTTATAATGAAAACTGCATCTAAAGTGAAATGCCTTTTTGAAAGTAACAGATTTTTAAAGGTTCAACCAATTTTCTTTCAACTTTCCATTAAGTAATGAACCAGTTCCCTTTTGTTACATACATTAAACATATGGCTTAAGCACTGTATTTTAGTCTGAGCACACAAAAACCAGATGGGGGAGGCTGGATTTTAGAATATAAAGCCCTCATAAGCCCACCATTCCTCATAGGAAGCGCAGAGACAGGGTCCTCAACGCCTGTTTTATCTGTATGTATAAGCGTTTTTTGTGTACTTGTTAAGAACCCCATATTTAAACTGTATAGGACTGAGGAATATTTTAGCAATAAATAAAGGCTAACACATTTAATAATAATAACAACAACCAACAGTTTCCTATTACAGATATTTACTTGATCTGAAAGCCCATCCATTTCAAGTTTGCTAAAGTTTTTCCTCCCCTCCCATGGGGTTCCTAGATATAGCTGGTGAACCTGCATGACTAAACGTTCATGACATTGGCATCATCTAGTAAATTGGAGCTCAGATATAATAATATGTCCCAGCAATTAACCACAGAGATTGCAAAAGAAGTGACCAAAGTCTGCGCCATTGGATAAAACTGCGTTCTCTAAACGCAAAACAAAAATTCAAGAATAAAGTCGCTACTTAAAAGTATAAAAATATGCAGGTACTTCTGAAATTACTAAATATAAAAAAAAAATAAAAAATGAAAGCTCAGCTTCACTAGAAAAGTGTTCATTCACCTATTTATAGGGCATCTTGTACTTGTTCTCCATATTAACCCATTGTACCAATGGTGTGGTGGCCAGTTTCACCTACCTGGATGTCATTCAGCGACTTCAGGAAACGCTTCGACATTTCAGGCCCGTTCTCCATGGTGGGTATGTCGTAATTCTGAAAGTGACAGAAAAATTCAATGGCTACTGTATAAAAACGCTAGCGTTTCGTTTATTACATCGGCTAAAGAGATTTTACATTAATTCACAGATTTATTATGGATCAAAAATGTATATAATAAATAGAGTAAAAACATGTGTGCCCTCCTGTATCCAGTGTACGTCATGCAAAAATATCTAATAGTATGTAAAGTAGTATTGTTTCATTGTTCTAACATTATTGTGACTTACATGAATTCAGAACCATGTTGACTTATTCCAGATCGATGCAGGGTTCTCTTTATTAGGGATAGAGTCCCAGGTAAACCCCTCAAACTCCCAAAGGCCCTCTAAACAGCAGCGCCTCCATCTTTTTAAAGGATTGGACACTCACCTGTCCCTCATAAAGTATCCTGCCGACTGGAGAAACAACGCAAGCTGTTCCCGATCCAAATATTTCTTTCACTCGGTTCTCTTGAAGCCCTTTGATGAGATCGCCCATGGTTACAGCGCGCTCAGAAACTTTAAATTCGCCCTGGGGGGGGGGGGGGAAAGAGTACAAATACGTTATGCCACAAACATAGTACATACTTAAAGACATGTTTTTGGGAGTGGAGGAGATGATTCCATTCACCACACCGACTAGAGCCGTCAATGCCCGTATCTACACTCTCCAGTCTGTTGATAGAATCCACAAACTGCCCCTATGTCTCCTACTGGTAGCCCTACGATTGGGCAGGCAGTCCTGATTGAGTCCAAGTCAAACTCCAGGCCTCGAAGGCCATAACAAAGCCAGATGTTCTGGTTACCCCATCACCAACCCCAGCTAACTAGCTTAAAAATGGTTGGAACGGATTGGATGAAACCAAAACTTCTGCCTGTATTTGAAGACAGTCAGACATGTCTGACATGCAGCTAACGGACGCTGGTCAGAGCCAACCCGGACTACCTCCCGATCAGACAGGCCTCATTGAATTATCCTTGAAGACAAATGGCCTCTGTGTATGGAAAGAGCTCGTAAACGAGTTTCCCGTCTGTACACTCACCCACTGCCTCGCCAGATCCAGCAAACTTTGTCTCGTCACTCCAGGCAGAATTAAGCCATTAAGTGGAGGAGTCAGTAGCTCTTCCTCTATACAACGACAAAAGAACATTAATTAACCAATTAATTAACTCCACCCTTATTTGGTTAAATTAAAAAGAAATCACACACACAAGCCGATTATCCACAATAATGATATTTTTGGATTTGTGCCAATATTGCGTTTCTATAATTGTTACAGTGATGCTGTGACGATCTCATGACAAAGGAGAGGAACCAGGGTGATAGCACCATCCCCGGCTGTCATTGCTATCTTGCTTGCAATGGCTACAAGATGGGTTCTCAGAGTAGATGTCCACCTCCAGAGAAAGAGGGTCTCCCAAAGAACCACCAGTCTCGACACACCAGTCAGGATACAAGAGAACACACCGTACTGGGACTGGGGAGAGTTTATATACTGTAGTCACTTTACCAATTTCTTAGGATTACACCACACTAATCTCATCACAAATACAACAATGGCGGATACACAACAGAGGTAAAGGGATTTGGGAAGCGAATCTTAAACATAGACTATGACAGTGAGTGAATCTGAAGCAAAGGGGGGGGGGGGAAATGTACCAAATATTACAATTTAACCCCTGCAATTTGACAATGTCAATAATTTTCCTAATGTTGGGATCCAGCATCCGGTACAGGGGGTGAAAAGGAAAACATATACAAATCAAGGAGATCCTCCACATTTGGTGAGGCTGCCCAATTACTAAAACTTCTTGGAACTAAGTTCTCATTGGATGCATTTGAAACCAGAGTTCACTAATGTGAAAGGCTTTTAATGTCAAATGACTGATATGGATCCCTTTTTCAGATTTAAATTTGGTTTGCTGAACGGGAGACAACTGTAAGACTGAAGAGAATGAAGATCTAAGCTCTTACTTTGTCGTACAAACGGCACTATTTGGTTCCACGACTGAGCTGATGAGACCATTTTGTCTTAGATTTCCCAATAGTAGTTTGGCACGGGTTAGTTTGGGTCTGTCTGGACTTCTTCATAGAACAGTATTGGTTCTACGTGGCTCTCATCGGTTACTGTTGGTTCGCTTCACTATAGACTTATTTTTTTTTTCCGTACCTTTTCTTTATACGTTTGTGTTATATTACTGCATTTTGGGCCCACTTGGATTGTTTCTATCGGAACACTGCGTTATCCTATTTATGTATTTCTACAAATTGTATAGTGTAACTCCGTTCCATTTGTTGTTTTTTTCTAACTTTTTTTTTTTATTAAGGCAGTCTAGCAAAATTGGCGTTTTGCCACCTCATGTTATATAACCTCTTATTAACAGCATGTGTCGGTGTAAGTGCCCCGAAGGGTATCAATCTGCACTGTAAATACCCCAACGGCACCAATGACTCTGACAATGACTACCTCCGATAAAGCTCTTTCCATCTGAAACTTACCGCCCTGCTCATTGACCCAATACATGAAGAAGTTCATTGTGCCAGCTTCAGTCACCTGATGGTCATCACCATAAAGCCACAGCACCTGCTGACATCCCTGCTGGGCAGCCTCGTGTTGGACATTTATTGTAGGACCATAGTTTCTGTTTATAACAACAACGATAGCAGCACAGTGTTAAACGCTGGCGGAGAACACAGGATCAAGAACCCAAACCCAACCACGCTAAACATGAACGTCGTGTCCCGGAGGAAGGATAACCAGGAGATAATGCTCCGGCTGTTGTGTCTACCCAGCTATGGACAGACTCCTTTTCTTTTAGTATGTTAACCGAGTATGATGAGAGCTCAACAGCTGCAGTCATACCTGCAATGTATCCCTTTCTTAGACAACCAATACATATCTCAGGGTCAAAACTAAAAATGAGACATTGCTCTTGATAAATGTGTATAAAGAGTGAACAAAATGTTCTTACTGATCACCAGAATCACCTTTAATGCACCAGGGCTGTGTAAATGATTTTATTTCCCATTAATCACTTACCCTCCCAGCTTGTAGTTTCCTACTCCGCCAACCCAGGCTCGTACGTATTTTGGGTCAGCCAAAAGCGAAACTGGATTGAAGCCGCCTGTGGGAAAATATGGCCCCACTGGTCCAATGATGATGAACAGCATGGCGTGATTTGACTTTGTGACTCCCAGGGAAGGCTACGAAAAGAGAGAGAGGTTAAAATTACACACAAATAATATTTGATGGTACATATTAACAAAGAATTGTACCCGAAATGGATTTTAAAGCCATAACCCAGTCCAGCTATACACATACACGACTGTATAACTAGTTGGAGGATCTACCCACCAAGGCCCAGCAGTCGCCAACACGTACCTGTCAGCAGATCCTCTATTCTTACGCACATGCCGACACATGGACAATACAAGTCAATGACCCCAAAAACGGTAATTTTACTCCATTAACTACATATTTGGAATCATTTACCATGCAAGAATGCTGGAGTCTATCTTTCATAGTTCATTGGCCAGATAATATTTGTATCTGACATACAAGTACCCTATAAAGATTGAGAAGAGTGACACTAGATGCATAACAGTGTTCTGAATGCCATAACAACACATCGCCACTAACCTACCCAACTGTTGTGCCCCTCAATGCTAAGCTTTCCGCTGGCATTCGAACGTTAAAAAATGTATCTTTAGACACATTAAACATACTGTAGCAGAAAAGATAGAAGAACTTCATCCGATTCATGCTGCAGCTGATGCATGCCCTGAAAGCTAAACTAGTGAAAGAAATCACCCTACAGGACAATATATTTAATTAAGTGATCAAGTGAAATAAGGCAGGTATGATTCTGATTTATTAAATAGCACATCCCATAACAGTTTGGACTTCCCGAAACAAAAGGTGAAGAGGGACTTGGTTAAATGAGCTTACAATCTAGATGTTTAAAATATCACTTAGTAGGAAGTGTTCACTGAAATCTACCTTGTCTGATACACTTACTAGGAATGCCCTGTCTGCATCAGTCTTATATCTCTCATATCAACGTATAGGGAACCCCGATGTAGCCACAAAAAAAAACAGAGGGAGATCCCACTACTGGGTGATCAAGCTCGCTGGTGTACTACCGGTCTATAGACTAGAGACAAGGGAGATCTTCGATCTCCCCGGCCAGCCCATTTGCAGTGTGAACGACTGTGCCTAGCTACCATACATCCTTAACATCATCTCTGAATATAATATCACAATCTGTGCAGTTACAAAAAAATAATGCATGACAAAAATTGTGCACAAAAATAATCGCACACGATAACAAGACTCTTGAACTGCGGGGTCTTAAGTTCAACCCTTGGAGGACCTTGATATGAGTGGAGGCCAAATGCTATTTTATATTAAGAAAAGACCCTAGACCCTGAAGGACTTCACTAACCTCTGTTCCAATGAAAGTGGGGCGAATGTACAGACTAGCAGTATTAGAATGGGGAACCCAATCTTGATCGATTTCGATAAGCTTTCTCAGGCACTCCAGGAGCTCATCCTTGTCAAACGACTGTCAATTCAGAAAAATAAGAAGTAATTAACAATGGTGGGGGGGAAAAAAAAAAACACTAGTAGTTACAGATCCCTGCTACCATTGAATGGCTACAGATAAAAATATGGTAAGAGAAGTTGGATCTGCACATGATGATTTACTACCGAGGTCAGGGAGATCAAAATGGTCCTAGCTGGTTAGTTCTAGACCTCTCGGTTGGGCTTGTAATGGTTAGAGAAAAATGTAAACATAGTTAGTATGATATTTACAGGCAATGCGGCTCTCAGAGCTGTTCTGTGCATCCTCTCCAAGTTTAAGTTGGGCCGGAAAAGACGAACACGATTATCGTCTCCTCTGAAAGCTTTCATGCCTTCGAAGAGCTGCAACAAAGAAGCAAAGATATTTTTAGACGCAGAGGTATGCAGAAGCTGGATTTGCCAGGATACGTGTATGGCGAGTCAAAAAAACCTCTCGTATTAAAAAAAAAAAAAAGAGTATTTAAGATATTTAAATGATGACACTGCTGGTAAGTTCCAGTTTTTAATTAAACAGTTTCAATCAAGATGTCTGAATCCACTTTTTTTCATTAAAAAAGTGTAACGTTACAAGACAATATGGTGGTCGACAGATACGTTGAGCGCTGACCGCTTTGTTCCAGATACACAGCTGTCTGCGACGCGCTCACCTCCACCGAGTAGTGTAAAGCCGAGCTGGCTGGGTGAAGAGAAAGATTCTGGAAAGGTTTGATGTGAGGTTTCCCCCATCCCTTCTCATTGGTCCATTCTACCGTCAGCATGTGGTCAGTAAAGGTTTTCCCAAATATTAAGTTCTTAACATCTGGTTTCTGTTTGGGATGCTTGTTCAGCTCGATTTGCAAGTCTGACGCCTGCAAGATAATAATGAAGAGATAGAAAAGGGAGAATTATCGAAAAGGGGACGATGAGAAAAGGGAGAGATAGAACATGGGTTCAAAAAGGATGGGTGCAAGGTGTTTATATATACATATATTATATATAAAATGTATATAATATATAGATTTAGATTAAACAGGATGGGTGCAAGGTGTTATATATATATTATATATAAAATGTATATAATAATATAGATTTAGATTAAACAGGATGGGTGGAAGGTGTTATATATATATATATAATATATAGATTTAGATTAAACTGGATGGGTGCAAGGTGTTATATATATATTATATATCAAATTTATATAATATATAGATTGATTAAACAGGATGGGGTCCCTATTTTTCCTTAAGATATGATAAAAGAAGGGTTAAACATAATAGTTGTGTGATTATATGCTGGCGTGCGTGTTATTTTTTTCTGGAAGGTGAAAACTACACAGTGCTACACCGGGGGTCGGCACCAACATGCAGCTTGGGCACTTTAAGGTCTGCAACTGGGTTTCGCGCTTAAAAATGGGCACTCAGACCCAAAAACGTTCACCATCACCGAGAATGCTTGTCATGTGACACAAAAGCAGGCCACGAGGAACTTTTCAAACAGCAAAAAATGGAGCGCATGTACATGAGGGAATAAACAAAAACAACAATAGTGTAATATGTAAAAATCTAAAGAAATATATAGCGTATAAGAACCACTCACAAGTGGGCTGGATTAGGCAAGCTCATCGGAAAATCAATGGTGAAAAAGGAAATCTTGAATGCTGTGAATACAAAATGGACCAAGATGGTGCAGTATCTTCAATGATCAGATGTAAAAAACACGAAATGCACTTACAATTGTGGTGGCACAACTCAGAGTATTGTGCATAAACGTGTAGAAATGAAGGATCCAAAAGAAGATGAAGATAAATGGTTCCCAATTTATTATATCTCGATCTCTCGACGCGTTTCGCCGATCGCACGTCGGCTTCTTCAGGAGCAATTAAAATCAAATAAAATACAATAAAAAATACAAATCTAACTATCTACATGAAGTCCGCGATTCCTTATATGCATGTAGGGATGCTTCCGGGTGCGTCATTACGCCACGCTACGTAGGAGAATACGTGTCGACTACAATTGTAAGTGCCTTTCGTGTTTTTTACATCTGATCATTGAAGATACTGCACCATCTTGGTCCATTTTGTATTCACAGCATTCAAGATTTCCTTTTTCACCATTGATTTTCCGATGAGCTTGCCTAATCCAGCCCACTTGTGAGTGGTTCTTATACGCTATATATTTCTTTTGATTTTTACATATTACACTATTGTTGTTTTTGTTTTTTCCCTCATGTACATGCGCTCCATTTTTTGCTGTTTGTTCGTATATACACCTTGAGGAAGAGTGTTTGTTTGGAAGCTGCTTACATTGAGGGGAAGTATTTATTTGTTTTATTTCACGTGAGGTTTTGGGTTTTTCTTTATTTTCACGTGGAACTTTTTTTTGCTTTAGAAACTGAAAAAGCTTCAAAAAAAATAAATAAAAAAAAGGAACAAAAAAAAAAAAATCAATGACAGATTTGCTAACGTTGATTTGCACTAGGATGTGCTATTAATGTCTTGCCTAAGTGGAACAGCACCTTTATCATAAACTGTCACGAATACCTAAAACGTGCAGTGAGATAGATTTTTTACTTAAAAATTAAAAAATTCTACGTTGAAAATTGCATACGATGGATGATTCGATCTACGGCTATCTGTCTACGTTTTCCCAATCCCTCAAGGCAACTATACTGAAGACCCGTCAAGGAGCTAAATCACAAACTATATCCAAGCAGTGGGAACAACTCAGATAAGGCAAACTTCACACTATACAAATGGTGCTCCATATACAACGGGGACCTGGGGCTGAAAATACGAGTTCCTACCTTAAAGGCGGTGCTGGCGGCTCTCCAGGTGACATACGACCAATTACGATGAGTAGAAATGATCTGTCTGCCCAAAACCTGGAGAAGACACGGAAAAGATATGCAAACAATCATCAAACTACAAATATAGATGGCATAAATTGGGATACAAAGAGGGTTCATTTCAACTTTAATGTTAAGCACTTAATTGAAATTATCAAAATGTAGATCATGGAGCTCTATTCAATGTAAATAATGCAAAGTAATAAAGTCAAAGGACGTTCCACCGAGCCCGGAGTAACAAACTAATAAACATGAACGGACGCTTGTATACATATTCAATACAAATGTATCTGCAGTATCCATACAAACCATACAAGGGCTCTTCCACTAAAATCACAGTGTTATATGTCACACCAAAACGATGGGATCCGCAACATTGCATGTTCTTCAAATCAGTTGTAATGGCACATAGCAGCCAACTCATAGAGAATGTGGGCGGAGCTCCTCGGCATTATACACGCTGGCTTACGCGAGTGTAATTCATTTAGAACCATCAACGATACTTATAACCATAAAGTAATTCAGATATCAGCAACCTTTTGTACAGAACTAGTACCAGGTCCCATGGCTTTTGGCCAAACATCGTAGGAAATCTTTATGGGCGATTATTAAACATATTGTCATCACAAAATACATTTATCTCTGACATTTGATAGCAAATTCAATGAGAAGGATAGATTTGGGGAGGCTATTCTGTTGACCCCACGCAACATGCGCATGTTTTCAGTTTAGCTTTGAGCTATCCAAATGTCCACCTAGAGCTCTCCATCTGACTTCATCCATCAATGTTGGTCACCCTGGGGTATGGAAATAAGTATGGAGATGTGTATGGAGAGATTTTTACGGTGTAAACACCTTGACAACCGATTGAATGCTCCTGCCGATAGGTCCACTGTCACCAATTTGCCCCAGAATGTGTCTATAACCCCCTATTGAGCAACAAGTAGTGGTTTCTTTCAACACAATCAACCCTTAGAACTCATTTCAAACTCAAAACCTATGACCTTCTCGGTTGTATCGGATTATAAAAGCTGTTTAGCAGACATGGACATGACTCCTGCCTGACCAACAAATGCTACCCCCCCCCCCCCAAAAAAAAATGTAGTGTGGTTTAAGCTGTTTTTCCACAAAGGGATTAGCAGCCGTGCTATTAAACTTTGTTAATTATCATTCCGGCAACAGCGCAAGGTAATGTGTGACTGGCAGACAGGGTACAAAGCAAGGGGTCTCATTAGCATTTCTGCAGACCTCAGCAGAGATTGTGCCGTGAGAAGCTGTCCCTGCCATACGAGCTCCTCCTACCCGGTGGGATGTCATGGGACGGTCCCCCCTTTTAGCCAATCAGTCAGCAGCACGAGCTGACACTTTATACTGGACTCTGGACCCGAAAGAGATAGCACATGTGTGCTCAGTGCTTAGAGAGGGGGGTATCATCTGTAGCAAACAGGACTGGACTACATTAACACCTCTCCGGAGTACGGCGACGAGAAGAATGGATCCGAATTGGGGATATTTATTTACTGGTCACTTCGAAGAATTTTTATAACTGAAGACAGTTTATAGAAGACAACAATGGTGAGTAGTTTGCGATTAAAAAAAAAGTAAAAATAAAAAATTCACAAACCCTACTAGACTAAAATTGGATATAAAAGACAAAAAAATTCTAAGCATGAATACATATATATTCTAATTTTAAGTTTGTAATATAGCCCAAAAAAGGAAAATGAAAGGGCTGCCCAATGGCAGCGCTCCATATGCTGTTGGGACTATGAAGACCAACAGCTGGTGGAAGGGTACGGTTGGATGCACTACAATTCCTATGAACCGGAAGCTGCGCGGGAATAAAGGGACTAAACGTCTACCTAATTTCAAAGCAATGCTGTGAATAACATATATGTAGTGTATAAATATTCAAACCGGAGGGTAAGACTGAAACTCAAAGTATAAGATTATATTAAATTATAGAGTATAGAAGGGATGGTTGATCAGCAGTGCCAAAGGGGGGGGGGGGGCACTTCAGATCCCCAGCTAAGGATTAGGTCGGGTCAGTAAGAATATGCAAAGTATGCAACGCACTGCTTGCGGAGGCGTCAAGTTCTGCGCTTGCAGACGCAAGCAAAATTCTTCATCAAGCAGTATGAAAAGTGTATTGTAAAGAAACAATATCTGTTGCGGGTTATTCCCTCACTGTAATAGCCTCTACCAACTCTGCTGGGAAGCTGTTCCACTTATCTACCAGCCCCTTGTTAAAGTAAAACTTCATTACATCTAAAGAACTTGGAGAACGCGAGTGATGATCCTGCTGCCTCTGGCATGCGCATCAAACACTGTCAAGGGGTATGAATATGCGTTTACCATAAATTATGAAGCAAATTATTTTTATGTATCGGTTTAAAGGTATAGCCTTGCACAGCAACAAGAAATCCGCTTCAGATAAAGAAACTTTTATTGAAAAAGAAAGGTATAAACACGCAGAATAGCAAGAGAAATACCCAAAATGAATGACAATAATAAGTAATCACAATAATAAAATAAATAATAATAAATAATCACATTTATAGAAAAATATTAAAAATTGAAACTATAGCAAGAGGTTATGAATCAAAAGGTGTCCTGGTGGCCTTTTGCAAGTGGTTACTGTACCCCCCCCCCCAGAATATAACGTTACGTTTTGGGGTTAAATACATTTCCTCTCACTTTTTGTATGTTTATTAAATGTTTGGAGAATTATTTTCCCAATTTCAGTGCATTTCATATTAATTACATGACGTAACTCCCAGGCATTAGATGCAGTGTAATGGTTTGCAGGGCTGTCAGCCAATGTTACCATATCAGGTAGAGTTACTATTTTATGAGCCCCATATCAGTTGTTTGAAACATGGAAAGGTAAACCTTGCTCTGTCACCCTATCATCTCCTGCCTGCTTTGCAACTCTCATCACCCTCAGCAATACTGGAAACAAGAGAAAGCGTAGCAGCTGGGATTAAAGTAGTACTAATAACCATAACAATACTATTAATAATTACTCATGTGTCTGTTTTCTTTTTCGCTCTCATTCTTTTTTTCCTCACTCCCCCCTTTTCATTCTACTCTCTATTTATTTTATTCTTCCCCCCTCTGATACACAAATCTATCCAGCAACCCCATAAAGACAGATTATGTATAAATTGGAGTAAAGGCTATAAAGAATATATTTTACTTTCTAAACACATCTTGCGCTCTTTCAATACAAACATTATGAGCAAATATTATTATGAGATAATAGCAACATCAGGACTAGAAAGAGGGATGGGGGCATCTGGGGCCAAGAGAGGGACAGTCTCTCCTTAAGGCCACTTGGCTGGGCTTGCCCCGTCGTAGAAGTTGCCAGCCATTGGCTGTAACAATATGTTTGAGTATATTTGATATTACTGCACTGGGTTATGGAGATTATTGTTTTGGGGGAGATGCTACTAGCACGATGTTTACTGTCTGGCTCTTCACGTGTGCCTACTTTTGACGGACTTCAGGCATGTGGCATCAACGTCTCCTACCAGTCAGTGCTGGTTAGTCAGAGAAAGCAGCACATACCTGCTATCGTACAAGCTGCTTCCCCCAAACCCCCCAGGACATTGCCAAGATTACCGGCTTCCTCAAAAGTGCTTAACGTTTTATTTTAAGCTTAGTAGTTAATAAAATAAGATACTCTCGACCATCCGTTTCACCATGTCACATATCTGTGGCTACTATTGACACAATTTGGCAACCAGATTTCTCCTTGAAACCTGCATGCCAGATCATTTTATTTACCGATGGAATGTTTCATGTAGCTATATCAGCAGACACTCATCATCAGGTGGCCGCTGGCCTTAAAGTGCCAGGCCACCTCATCATCTCAGTCTGGAGCTGTATATAGGACAGCGTCTATTGATGCCTCAGCATATATTACGCATTTATTACGTTATAAGCAAGTTTTCTTTTGTCCATTCATATTTGGATGGCCACCTGCAGCTATAATCCATTGGAGAATGCCATACCAGGCAGGTCTTGTTTATAAAAGTAATCATGGCGCAATGATTAGGGTAATGAGAAATCCTACGGCGTTCAAAATATAATAAGCGGACCTAACGCATTAAGCATTCTGGTTTAATTAAAGCATTTTTGGCCAATTACTTGCCTTGACTGGAGGTAGGTGTTCAGCTGCACGGGAAATGGTTGGGGGTTAAAGGATTGGGGTACATACATATGGGGGGGGTGGTTGCGCAGATCCCCCCCACACACACGCGCATTTCCAAAAAGCGCACCATTTAAAAGGGACCACGCAGCTAAGATATGCATTAAACTTCCCCTGAATGCAGCGAAACAGGTACAACTGGAGCCGCACTAACACTTTGGCATTAAGAATAGACGGGCGACGCTTTTTCATCACATGACATGCTTGCAAACAACATACAATGCCTGCTAGGTCAAATAAAAACACGGCTAGCCAACTGGTAACTTTCCAGCAATGCCAATGAAACTGTTTGGAAATGGTTAATTAACTAAAGGAAGGTTTATCTCTATGTTTAAATATTTCAATTAACATGATGTCATTTTGTCATTTTAGAATCTGTGGACACATCGCACATAGAAGAAAATCAGGAGATGAAACAGTGAGTACTGAGAAGAAATGAGGTCCTAATGTAAAAAAGTCTCATTCCGGCAAAATACATAATTATTACAGACATTGGTAGTTTATATGCACTTGAATATAATATAATATATATATATATATATATATATATATATATATATTGTGACCGTGTGAACCCCAGGGAGATGATTAGCATGGCATCTGAGTACAGCTGCTATGCAGATTATACATATGGGTCCCTGGGGTGGAGCAATTGGAGAGCAGGGTGGGCCAATGCTCCATTCCCCCATTCTGTGGAAACTCCATGCCGGGTTTTCCAGGAGGCAAGAAATCTGCAGGATCCGGTCCGGGATTTCTATGAGGCCGGCGTCAGGCACAGGTGCTGGGCATTAAAAACCCCTGGAGCCTGATACTCAGAAAGACTGTTGGGGGAAGAGGAAGTTCCCTGTGCTCCCAGGGCAAGGAGAGGCCCTGAAGAAGACTATCCCTGAGCCAAGTGAGGCAATACCTGCCTGGACATTTTGTGTGCTGTCTGGGGGGAGGTTTTCCAGAGCCTGGCGTAGCTGGGTCTGGTTGGGAGGTTGAGGTAGTGGGTGATTAGGCTGGTCAGTTTAGACCAGCATTGTTCAGTTAGAGAGGGCTCCAATTGGGAGCTAGGTTTTCTTTTTATGATTTGGTTTTTGGGGTTTAAGTGGTTAAAATAAAGCGCTGTTTTGCTTAAAGCTGCTGTTCCTGACTCTGATTGCCCGAGAGGACTGTGCTTAGGACCCCTAAAAGTGACATGTATGGCCCTCATGCTATAGGGTTTGTCACAATATATATATATTACACACACACTATATGGACACCTGACTGTTACACAAACAGGGAGTTTGAGGACATCACATTCTAAATACATAGTTGATCCCCCCCCTTTGCAGCTATAACAGCTTCCGCTCTTCTGGGAAGACTTTCCACAAGATTTGGGGAGTTTCTGTGAGAATTTGCGCCCGTTCATCCAGTAGAGCGTTTGTGAGGTCCGGCTCACAATCTCCGTTCTAGCCGACATATTGGAGAATGCTCTGCTTCCAGCTTTGCGGGAACAGTTTGGGAAAGGCCCTTTTCTAATTCAGTATGATTGTGGCCCCAGTGCACAAAGCAAGCTCCATAAAGACACGGTTGGATGAGTTTGATGCGGATGAACTTGACCGGCCACACAGAGCCCTGACCTCAACCCCATCGAACACCTTTGGGATGAACTGGAACGGAGATTGTGAGCCGGGCGTCTCATCCAACATCAGTGCCGGACCTCACAAACGCTCTACTGGATGAATGGGCAAAAATTCCCCCCTTTACTGCAAAGGGGGGGGGGGACAACTTCATATTAATGTCTATGTATTTAGAATGTGATGTCATCAAAGTCCCTGTTGGTGTAATGGTCAGGTGTCTCAATACTTCTGTCCATGTAGTATTTATTTTTAGAAGCCGAGACCCCCCCCCCCCCCCCGATGATGGGATGTAATGTCCGCACTCCAGACCCAAGCTCTGCTTTTTGAGGTTCATTCACTAAGGCAGGATTTGGCGAGAGAGTATTATTAACATATATTCTCAAGAAATAAGAATACCCCCCCCCCCAAAATAAATATAAATATGTGCAGAATTGATATAAACCCGATCCATCACAAATAATAAAAGGAATTTATTTACTTTATGCATTTTGGAGGGATTTTGTTATATATCTGTGACTCTAGAGTCATAGAGGGTCACAGCAGTGAGGGTAATCATCTAAAACGTGTTTTTTCTGGAAAACTTCTATATACTGAAGTTGGCAAAATGTAACCTTCCAGCTATTGGTGATCTACAGTTTCCAGCACTAGATCCTTAATAGATCTGTAATTCATCAACCGATAAGAACCATTTTTCCTGATTTAAAGACTCAAACCTTAATCAGTCTTGTCCTACATCCAGGACACTGTAAATTCACATCTACTGGGAGGCTGTTCCACTTACCTACTACCTCCCAGCAAAACGGAGAGTCCCAGGGTCCCCATATTGCAGCCTCACTTTTATTGTCTTGAATTTTGCATTGGGAGTTAATCAGAGATGTCCAACCAAAGGCGTTGAGGGCCGTGTTCCAAGAATAGTGTTAAACATACAGCTCAGATGAACAACTTCAAACTCTACCCGGCAAACAAACCCGTGACGTTATTTACGGGAGCGCATAATATAACAACCCCGTGAAATTCTCTGCTTCTAATAAACAATAGGGTGACCTTGAACACGTTGCACATACCGCAGCCTTTATGCCGGCGTTCAGTGATGGGTTATATGATCCTTCGTTCCTGGCCTTACCCTATATCTAGCTTGGCCTTATGCCCATCCCATACTTGCTTAAACTCCTTCACTGGATTAACCCTCACTACCTCTGCTGGAAGGCTATCCCTTGCATCCACTACCCTTTCCGTAAAGTAATATTTCCTGATGTTACCTTTAAACCTCTGCCCCTCTAGCTTGTGACTATGTCCTCTTGTGGTCCGGTTTCTTCTTTTAAATAAACTCTCTTCCTTTATCTTGTTGATTCCCTTTAAGTGTCTAAAAGTTTTTATCATATAACCCGTCTGTCACGTCTTTCTTCCAGGCTATATAGGTTAAGATCCTTTAACCTGTCCTGGTAAGTTTTATCCCGTAATCCATGAACCATTTTAGTAGCCCTTCTCTGAACTTTCTCCAAAGTATCTGTATCCTTCTGCAGATCCGGTCTCCAGTACTGTACACAATACTCCAAGTGAGGTCTCACCAGTGATCTGTACAACGGCATGAGCTCTTCCCTCTATCTACTGCTAATACCCCTCGCTATACAACCAAGCATTCTGCTAGCATTACCTGCTGCTCTACTGCATTGTCTGCCTACCTTTATATCCTCAGAAATAATTACCCCTAAATCCCATTCCTCACACGTTGAGGTTAGGACAGCATCAAATATTCTATACTCTGCCCTTGGGTTTTTATGCCCCAAGTGCATTATCTCACACTTATGCACGTTAAACTTCAGTTCACACAGCTCTGACCATTTTTGCCATTTGGCCTCTCCCTCCACGAACATCAACCCTGCAATATCGCTAATAGAAATATTAAAGAGAACTGGTCCAAGTACAGATCCCTGACGTACCCCACTAGGAACAAGACCTCGCTCCCAATATACTCCATTCACTACAACCCTCTGAAGTCTCTCTCTCATTGGGATTTAAGATGTTGGTATGGTTGAAGCATTATCACAGCGTATGCTCGCATTAATATACATAGCAGACAAACTTAGCAGCTATTACTTCACTCTGCTTTTAACAGTTTATTCACTAATGTTGGTGAGATTTGTCGAATTTTACTTCCTTGATTGAACTATGCAGTATGCAGGGCCAGATCATCCCTTGTGGCAGGGGAGGCCTGCCTGTGCTAGCGTTTCTGAATACAATGAAATCTCTTTACAGTTTAGAAGATAAGCCCCAAAGATCCGATCCCCGGAATACCCAAAGAGAAGGGTACGCGGGGCCAACTTATTCTCCTTCTGTGACTTCTATGGATAAACTGTACCTACTCAATAAATAATGTTTAATTAATATTTTATTATTACATATCATGATTTCCCAATCAGAAAGAAATAAATCAACAATTAGCATTTGGCCACTGGCTACTCAAGAAGAGGACAGCATCAGAATGCAAACGCCTGGTAGTAATATAGGTGATACTACCGAAACATAGAAAAAAATATATATATTGCAGTAAGTACGAAAAAACCCCTAAATATTTTACTTAATTTTATTTTAATATATAATAAATATATAATATTAAAGCCCGCGAGTACAAAAAAAACAAATATTTTAATTCTATTTTGATATATAATAAATATATTTAATATTAAAGCCTACAAGAAAAAATATTGCAGTGAGCACGAAAAAAAACCTAAATATTTTATTTCATTTTAATATATAATATATTTAATATTAAAACCTATGAGAAAAATATATTGCAGCGAGTACAAAAAAAAATATTTTAATTGTATTTAAATATATAATAAATATATATAATATTAAAGCCTACAAGAAAAAGTATTGCAGTGAGCACGAAAAAAAACCTTAAATATTTTATTTTAATATATATAATATTAAAGCCTACGAGAAAAAAAATACCTAAATATTTTATTTAATTTGAATATAAAATAAATATTTAAAATATTAAACAAGAAAAAATATTGCTCATGTTATGTTGACTCAAATAAAAGGTTAGACTTCTGCTTGAGAGCAGGGATCTGATCTGTCAGTTCGGGGCATGCGAGAAAATATACCAAATATTTAGATTTAATATGTGAATAGTTAATACAGTTTAAAACCCCAAGGATAGATTGTAAGCTTGCGAGCCGAGCCCTCTTTACCTAATGCATCGGTTCATCTTATTATGTTAGTTCTGGTCTTGACATACCCCTTGAATATATGCAGTGAAAGAAGCACTGCGTATTTGTTGGCGCTATATAAATAAACAATAATACTAAATAATAATAATAATACAGATCAATGTGATTGTAAGCTCCTGTGTGCAGGGCTCTCCTCACCTGCTTCTGTAAGTCAAACTGTTGTTATATTCTACTTGTCATGTCCTGTCTAGCTATTGTACAGCGCTATGGAATATGATGGCACTATATAAAACAATAATAATGAGTAGGGCACCTCTATCTGATGAAGTATTTGTGGCCTATAATAATAATAATAATAATAACTATAGTATTAGGGCTATAGGGAAGGCTGATGATGCACTTATTCTATACCATTAAGGTCATATGGATTATAATTCAAAGTTATTATATTTAAAGGTCATTCACATCGTTCCATAGATAACGGCAGACCCCACTACAGTATCGGTAATAACCCACTGAATGATCTCCGTCTCGCTCAGATGCCCCCTTGGGGGTAAAATCTCCTTTCCTGGGGGGCCTCCAGCTCGATGGACCGGACCAGACCGGACCGGACCCTCCTCCTTTACCAACCAACACAATGGAAACAGGACTCGGCATCCCGGGCACCCCAACACCCCTTTCTACCCCCCAAGACTCACCTTCACCCCGGATAAAGCCGCTCCTGCTGCCATGGCTAACGTACACCCTCTCGGTGAGCCCCGGTCTGGCGCTAAACGTTCCGCCGATTTTATGGTTCCTACCCGCCTGAATGCTAGGAGAGACTGGTGAGAAAGCTGCAGGCGGGGCCTCGTCATGTATGTATAACCCAGAGCGTGTGATGAACAGGATCATGCAACATGCCAGCCATTCACATGCATGCGCATGATTAACCACTCCTTATAGTTTATTTTACCTTACTGTAACCCACGGTAAATAAATGGTTAACTATAATATATATATATATATATAAATATATATATATATATATATATCACATAAGTACATATCACTCATAGAGGCAGATCACATATTGCATATTATATTACATATGTGTAATATGTGTGTATATATGTGTGTGTGTATATATATATATATATATATATATATAGGCACATATGTGTGATCTGATCTCATACTTTTCTTATGCGTCCTCTATAAGTAATAACCCAGTCTTTCTAAATATTAACTCTTCTGTTGCTGGAGGAATAAAGCTGATCTGTGCATTGCTATAAAAAATACTGATTTGTAGAAAAACCTGCTGCTTTATTCCACACCCAGTATTATTTATTCTGTATTTAGGGCCTCCCTGTTGCTATGGTAATGTATAGCCATAGGAGGTCACTTGTTTAGGATTCCTCCTGCAATACAAAAGAAAACATTGATAGCTGTGCGCGCCAGGCTGTCAGCCTCGTCCAATCAGGAGGGCAGATCGGTACCCACCTCTCTACAGCGACCAATCACAGACAAGGGCGCCTATTCCACCTCCTAAATGCTTTTATATTTGGACCAATGAGATGGCTTTGAAGGGCCCCCGCCCCCCCGTGCACGTGATCAGCTGATGGTGTAAACTAATACCAGGAGCCAGCGGGAAATGCAGTCAGCTGCTGGGTACGCGGGGTTAACATGAAATAGGGAGGGTTTCCCATTCAATGACACGGCAAGGAGAGCTGCGCCCGGCCAAGTGTAGGAACACACCCTTTGTGTACTGATCAGCTGAAAATGGAAGTTTACAGAACACTCTGCTTGTCATCTGTATTCTCAGCATACAGAGCTTTAATTATATTTTATTATATACAATCATTATTATCTTTTATTTAATAATTCACCCGGACTGGTCATCCGGTCCCCCCGGGCAAATGCTGGCCATTGCCCCCCCAATGCTCACCCAGATGAGCATGCAGACAGCGGCCAGATATGCCCGATCACATACTACCCGAGCGAAAAACGTAGCGCGTGGCCACACACCTCAACCCATCGGCCTACATCACCTACGGTGTCCGTGACCCTGATTGCCCGTCCGGCTCTGTTACAGCACATTACTACAAATCGGTTTAAAACTACAATTCCCATTATGCATTTTTTTTTAGTTGACTGCGCATCATGTGAGTTGTGTTCCATAGCTGTCAGCAGCCAGACTGGTGGCAGAAAAGCGGCCCTGGAGCTTTAAGGCCAGCAGCCACCTAATGATGTACACGTGGCCAAACACAATCCCCTTTACAGCTTGTGGCTGCGCGTATCCATCCCACGGCTGCACATTCCAACGCTGGAACCGCCACATGAGCCGCAATAAAAAAGTAAGTAGCACGGATCATCTTATTTTCTCAAAATCAGGATTATTCTCCCTTGTTGTTTTTTTTAAATTTTTAATAAAATTGATCGTATTATTTAAGTTGCTGGAAGTGATGTTTTAATGTAATGTAAATTGTTGGTGCTATATAAATAAAAGATAATAATAATAATAATAATAAAAGATAATAATATAACAAGGTTAGTCCTGCGCTGTGAAGACACCTTATAGAAGCTTCTTTGGAAAGACAGCAGAAAATCTCTCCCAATGATTATGAGGAGTATGACGGTCACAAAAGGAGTTAAAAGAGGACACGTCTACGCCAGCATGGGTTTATACTGATCTCACTCAAAAACCCATTTTACCAGCCGGCGCGTCCAAACAGGGTGCCCACATCACGATGGGAAAGAAGGCAAAACGAGACAAAGATGTCTGACTTCATGTCTGTGCTGGTAAAAGTATGCTGTGGGTCCTCACCAGCTCCCGTCCCACCAACTAAAATGTTTTGCTCTACGGTTTGTATAATAATACCGCAGAGAGCACAGAATTCAATACTTGTTGTCTCTTTACGTTTTTTCATTAGTAACCGATTCACAAGATGCGCGTATTTTTGCTTCCGGAGTAATGCATGATGTCATTGACTGCTGAGAGATGTCTTAAGAAAACCTCTATGACCCACCACTCTACAGCTAGGACATCCGACAACTATTATGTTCAAGGTCTTATAGCTTCAGGACTCTTACTTAACCTTAAATATCATGGCATAGGGCTGTCCTTCTTCCGTCCCATAGTGTGTGTAAACCAAAGAGATCACGAAGAAGAAGTATTACCAGGAGTGCCTACCATAAGTGTCCCCAGGGCTGATCCTAGACCAAATGGCACCCGAGACAAGAATACTCTTTGGTGACCCTGCATTTTTTTAATGTATTTACATAATTAGTGTGTATTTACCCATTTTAATCTTTAAACCCATGATTTTATCTGTTTTATCTAAATTCTGAACGTTAGGGCTGTAGAACATTGTGATACACTCACACTCATACTCATACAGAGGAAAGACGGGCACAGGGTTTTGGGCCCTAAAAAGGACATTCTGCCCATAGTAAAGATCCACACAGACTTTCGCCTCTGCTGACATGACTCCCTGCGAAGGATAGACCACCCGGCACCCCTGATTCAGTCACCCCAGGCCGCCGCCTGGAACCCCTGATGTTAAGATCGGCCATGCTGGGAGGTATGCATTTTTCTGTTGGTTAAAAGATCAATCAATGAACTGCAATTGTATTCCTGGTTTCTGACTCTTCTTGAAGGTTCCTGCAAATTAACTAGAACACCATTCACCTAAAAACCATAAACCCTGTATTGGTTATAACCTAAAAACCTATAACCCTGTTTTGGTTAGTAGAAGTATTATTAAACACTCATCTACAGACACCAGACAAGCCAGAAGGCTTGTTTTTCCCTCAGAAATCTCATGGTGCTTCAACAACCACAGGGGATTCTGGGTAGGAGCATGCAAATAAGGTTAACAATTATCACCTTTGCCTCTATATCCACTTTATACATGGATCCCTTGAAAGTAATTGTTAATCTTATTTTCATGTGCCTACCCAGAATCCCTTGTGGTTGTGAAAGCACCATGAGATTTCTGAGGGAAAAACAAGTCTTCTGGCTTGTCTGGTGTCTGTAGATGAGTGTTTAATAATACTTCTACTACCCCTTAAATTTAAGTGGAAGGGTTTCCATCACCTTTTACCCACCATAACTTATGTAATGGTTATAACCTAAAAACCTATAACCATACCTGGGAACTCTTCAGGTTTGATCTGGGGATTGCCGGATGAAGCACCGGTTCTCCAGGTCAAGACCCGAATCCTCCGGGCGCCCCGCTCCCCACCCATTTTCCCTTACAATGGGGTTGTTTCCTACTGACGTCAGTGTGCAGTCCTGGCCGCGTCCCGCAAGGAAAGACTCCAGGTAGCCGGAGCCCAGAAGTTCACAGGTATGCCTATAACCCAAACAGGGTGCTGCATTGTACCGAGGCGCCATTTTCGCTCACACACGTGTTGCAAACATATTAAAATTCACATTTATTTATGGTTTATAAGAACAATCATAAAAGTATAAGATTCAACAAAAAACAATGCAAAGAATTTGATCTTTAAAGTAATCAAGTAACTGTATGGTATAAAATCATACATAAAATGAAAATATAAATCTAGAGTAAAATCTTTGGCATAATGCTACAGAAATGTAATTCATTGCCTCACAAAATCACATAGGTTAAATCCCTTTTGTGTGTATAAAAAGCACTTAAAAATATGAGTTTAGATGAATGGACCTCAAATACACACCCAAGATACTCAATCAGTCACTATGTCTTTCCATATAGACCTGGCCATGAAGATATCCTAAGACAGTGACCCTTTGGAGCCTTCAAGACCTGAGTTGTAGGCTAATATATGAGCATCATAAGGCCCGGACCGGCCATCTGGCACATCAGCCAAATGCCCAGAGGGTAACTGGCCGACAGAGCCCCATACTGCGGGGTGCTGCCACCGACTGGATATGCACCACGAGAGCATAAAAACATCATGTGTGGCCACGCATATCTAGCCATCTGCCATCCACATCATCATCTGGTGGCCACTGGCCTTAAAGTGCTTGGGCTGCCCTGTCATCACCAGTCCGGTCCTGAGCGGCATTAAAAGACTATGCTTTTCTACAAAATATTACTGCCATAGAACACCATGATAAAGAAGGCTGCATGACAGTCAAACATGGAATGTATCGGATGGAATACATGACCCAATACCTTACATTAGACCAGTAGATAGTTGACTGCAGAGACTCAAGACAACAGTTTAACTGCACACCTAAAAACATAAATATAATAAAGAAATATATTTTCCCAGTTTATATGGCAACAGCCTATTATTGCCTGTTTTCGTGTCACATGATAATTAAGTGTCTCCAGCAAAAAAAATCGGAATGAGACAAAATGTTACTTGATAAAAATGGCGGCTTTGGGGATGGACCTGGACATTCATCAATACCAAGAATGATGTTTGTAATGCTGCAGTTGGTTACAATGTGTGTCAAATGTAACCATACAGTTAATTAAATATAAACATAACAAATAAATAATCAATATAGAAAGCTATGTTTGTCTCAGGTAACATCATTAATTTTCACGTTTCAAGCCTGTTTGGCTCCGCATGTCCCACCACAGCAAACGGACACCTATTCGTAATAAGAGAAACCCTGCTTTTTGAGGCTTTTTTCTTGAAATTGTGCAATTTAAACTCGTGCATTCCTTAAGCTGGCACCTTACAGTTTGATTAAACAAGAAATAAATCACTTGGTCCAGATTTCAAGAAAAAAATCACTTTTCCCCTTAGTTGGTAACGTGTTACTCAAATGGCTCTAATACAGGTGACTCAACTAAGCGTATATCTTTATATAACAACAAGTCAAGGTTCCCATGTTTTGTCACAGCAGCGGGGATAGGTTGGTGAAAGCCGTTGGGTGGAGTGGGTTTTGGTTTGGAATAACTAATGTGACTTGGTTCAAGTTGGTGTGGTAGGTTACGAGCCGGCCTGTGGCTCAGAACCTGGGGGGTGTAGGGGTGCCTTGGTTTGCCCCTACAATGGTTCTTTGGTTAAGTTGGTGGCACTGGATGTGGTGGGCTGCCAACGTTTATAATGTTAATATTGTTCATAATATTGGGGGGCCATTGTTGTTGAATTGTGATGGTCTGTTTTGACAATGACTTTGGCAAGTTGTAAATTGTTAATAAAGCTGTGGAAAATATATTTAAACTTAATAAGCGCGTACGTGTCTTTATTGGGGAAAATGGGGTGTGGGTCATAGTTATCCTGGGGCACATTCGATTATGCGCCTGCCATGTGTGACCCTGAGACTCTGCCCCTGCACCCTGAGAATAGGGCAACATCCTTGAGACTCAGTGTCACACCTTGAGAGTTCCCAGGTGTGGTTATGCGTCTTCGGATCAAATTTCCCCACGACCATCAACAAGAGATCTTCATTAAAAACATTTAATAATATATTGTGCCCTGTAGCCATAAAATGTATAAATTGATTTTAGATTACTGACAATCTGGAGAGAACATGTAGATTATTTAGACCTTTTTTTGGGGTGAATTTATTTACTTTATATTATTATGCTTTATTATATATATATATTTTTTTTATATTATCTCCTGATGCAGGCTGGGTTAAAGGACATCGGGTCACCTATTTCATCTTTCTGATTTGATGGCATTAAAAAAGCGTACTTCCATAAAGCGTTAATGGTAGATGCTGGAACGGGTCTCCTGCTGATTTTTATTGGCGTAGTTGAGTTCAGCTCCTCCTGTCAGTAGGAGATCAACGCCTGTGCAGAATGTTCCTTCAGCTGCTAGGTACAGGGCAGCCTTGGCACATTCTTCTGCTGTGCCCATCCGGCCCAAGAGCTGACAAACAAAATCAGGCAAAAACAAGGAAATTATACTCTCAACTGGATTGGAACGTTATTGAAGTTAGTCTGGTTGAAGTAAATTGGGCAGCACCTATGGTCATGGGCCCCCAATGTACTGTTCTCTAGAGGCAGGGTTTAGGAATGAACCCCCACCCCGGCACATCTGACATGGCAGGCCAGCCTACTGAAGCAGGCAGCCTACTTGCCCTCTCGGCACACTCCTCCAACCCAAGAATGATGAAACAAAATCAATAGCCTAACAGCCATTATACTCTGAATTAGAATGGAACATTATTGCAGTTGGGTGGGTTGAAGGAAATCAAGTGGCAACTCAAGCTCTACTGAGCATTCACCAACATTGTGATCTGATGTACAGGTGCTCCCGATGCACTGTTCCCCAGTGGCAGGGTCCTGAACCAGGACAGCATGTCTGACACATGGGTATACCAGCCTACCGCAGCAGGGAGCATACCTACAAACACTATCCGTGCAAGCAAACTAGAGTATGCCATCTCAGCTCATAAAGTTCTGAGTTGAGTTCCCATTGAGGTCATGGGGCCATGTCTGCCTTTATTGCTTGCGAGGGGAGGTGGGTTGGTGCAAAGGTTATTACTAAAATATACACTTGCTAGGGTTATTACACTTAATGTTTCTGTGCTTACCTGTGCGTCTTTTCCTCCAAGAATCATGGCTTCAGGGTTATCAGAGTTACTTGAGAGTTCTTCCCAAAGCGGTGTCCATATGTTACCAGGGGATATACTACGGCATGAAAGACACAGTCTTTATCATAATCCTTAATAGTCAGACACGACATGTAGTGTTTAACAACACAAGTGTTTGTTAAAAAAACAATGACAACTTCTCTTAAACCTAAACAATATATAAACCTTTACAATAAAGTAAACAAGCCAATGCCCTAAAACGCCATTATTTTACTTATAATTCAAATGCATCATGGTCATTTATCAAGATAACAAAGCAGTACAAAATACTTCCAAAAAGTGCTGCGTGTGTTATATATTTATTATATTATTAAGACAATCTGCATATTGAATAACATAAGTGGATGTCCTCAGGACCAGACTGGGGATAACTAGGTCACCCCTGACACTTTAAGGCTGGTGCCCACCTAATGATGTAGAGTGCAGCCAATGGCTGGATATGACAGGCGACATGGTATGTTTTAATACTCATGTAGCGTACGGCCGGGCAATATTCGGCACCTGAAGCATTGGCAGTAGAATGTGTCATACTGAAGAGATTCACCATTACCACAGGTATGGTACTATGGTATTATGCTACTAAATATGTGAAAAGTGCCACTTGTTTCATAAAATCACATATAAATCATAACGTACCTGTTAACCCTCACATTGTATTGACTTTCGTCCACAGCCATTGCTTTGGTCATTGCAGTCACTGCACCCTGGTAATGATACAAATATAATAGATTAAAAAGAGAAATGGATCATTACAAAATTCTATAGTAATGAGTTGCCAATACAGTCAGGGGATCAAATGCACTTGTAAAGTCCTATTCAATTAACGGTCACAATGAATGTACAATAAAATCTTTATACCCACTGAGAATCCTGGAAAGAGCCTCAATTGTACAACATGCATCACAAAACCCATTAGAATATATGTAATTAACATGTAATTAAATTCATTTTTTGACAGGTGGCTATATTTGGTTTTCCAGATGGAGATTAAGATGAAATCAAAGATAGGTGGAATAAGCTGTTATTTTTAGCAATCACGCCAGGTCAACAACACTCTGCTTTAGGAGCAGTTAACATTAACAGGTGAAGGATCTTAGTGAAGTGATCTACTGACCAATGGCTTGTCAAGTATCTGAGGTGTACATAGAATTTCTTCTGCAAGCTTTTGCCTTTTTTAAATCTTATCCTGAAAATATGACAAGTCGGCACCTATACCCTTAGATAGGGTGCTTCCTAAGCCATGAGGTGTTCTGGGCTGCCAAGTTTAATCTCTTCCCCCCACTTGGTAAGTGACTGAGTTGACATTAAAAATGATTCTTTGGTGTTTCCTGCAGAAGCTTTGAATGTGAAAATAATACACATAATATTTTTTTGTCATCAGAATGGTGCTCTGGCTACTTACGTGTTCCAATGGTCGATTCAGTAAGGTTAGAGCTGCCTGTCGAGCGACAGAGGTAACTCAAAACTACTCACCCAAGTCAGCTGGGACATTGACTCATCTTGCCATGGAAAGACAAGATGCTGTTGAGCTGAGTATTGTCAAGTGTGAGTCTGTCAGTTGAGTTGGTCAAATCGCTGTCCAGTTCCACAGAATTTTGTCATATTAAAGCTTATTTTCAAGTCGACTAAAATCCTAACTGCTACAATTTTCACTGTCTGGGAGTTGGCAGTAGAGTCAACCCAGAACTGAGTTCACTTTTCAGCTGGCCTATAAATTTGTCTTAGTGAATAGATTAAATTACTCATTTTTAGTTAAGTCGACATGACCAACTCAATTGTGAACTCGGCACAACTCAAACCTTTGTGAATAGACAATAATGAGGTTCATTCACTAAAAGGAGGGTCTGATTTATGAAGCTTTATATCTGTAAGCATTTATACATATATATAGGATCAGACATCTTTAAAGCAGGATTTCCCTTAATAACGAAATCTACCTTAGTAGCAACGTAAGGTATAGCGTGTTTCTGACCAATGATTCCAACAAGACTTGAAATGTTAATTATGTTTCCTTGTGTTTTCCTTAGATGAGGTAAAGCGTACTAAAAAAACAAAAAAGTTAAAATGAATATAATTAGGAGGGGTATATTTTATAAACAGACCTTTTGTCCATAAACACAATTGAATTTGTTAATTCCTTCAAAACACGTGATGAAAATGTTTTCTTTGTTCATTTCTTCTCTCTCTCTCTCTCTCTCTCAGAATATGATGGAGCTATATAAATCAATAAATTATATATATATATATATATACACAGTATTTTGCAGGGAGTGGGGATATATGAGCCGAAAAAACTTCTGATCTCCTCTAAGCAGCCCATGGAGCAAAAAATTGCCGCACAGATCTTTATTTTGGCTTTTGTGTGTGGCCTCTTTATGAAGCTCTGAACTTGAGTGTCCTCTCCCCACATCACCTCCGGCTTCCACTCATACTAATGGGAGCTTGTGACAATAAAGACAACAGGCTACCACCCAAGCAGGGAATAAAACATACCAAGACTCTTAACTATGAGACCCCACACTGCTATTTGCCTTTGTTACATCGGCTTACCTTTGCCGTCAGAAAATATCCAATTAAATTCAATTTCAAAAGATCAAGGAACTCCTCGGCATGAGTGTCATCTATTCTCTGTTCAGGGGGGTCTAGAATTACATTTGCAAACAAGCTGTAGGTGAAACTGGTGCGTAGTGTTTAATGTAAATTACTTTACTTGGTTAAATAAGTATTTCCCAAACAGAAGGCACTTTAACATTTTATATCAAACACACACCTATGTCTATTAATGTAATGATGGATCCAGTCACCACCCTTCCCCAAGTCCAGTTAAGTTCCAGGCTTAAAGAGGCTTAATACAGAAATAATTAATTGTTACATATATTGCATGTAGCAACTTAGAGTATATTATCCTATACACATAAGAATGATTGCAATGACCAAAAAGATATGACCTCTTCTCTACATAAGCCATGGTCAGGTAAGATGCTTGAAGGCACATCTGCCCTCTTAGGTATAGCTATACCCATACCTACACTAGACTACTTAGAGCTCTCCATCTTCTGGTGGTGTGGCTTCATTAAGGGGTAGACTAGATGAATGTAGTGGTGGGGCTTTAGTGGAGTGGGCATTAACATATGGTGTTCCACTGCCTTAACAAAGAAGAAACTGATCTGGAGGGCCAGGGAAACAGAACCTTACCTGGAGACCCTGGGTCAAACCCAGAGAGCTCCCACGTATGGTTATACCCATGCACTATATAAGGTGCTGCATAAACAATTGGCTCTATATGAACAAATCATAATAATATTAATTACTACACATTCACTGTAATATTTAATCAGGTACACACTATTTAATGGTTTTTACATATAGGAGGGCACAGTAACTTTAACATTGTAGGTATAACTATGATGGGAAAAGGGTTTGTTTAAGGTTTCCATATTCTGACACTTACGCCACCCAGCATTGTTGATGAGACAGTCTACTCGTCCATGAGTCTTCATTGTTACATCAATTAGCCTCTGTTTCAAAGAAAGTCAGGTAGTTAGTAACACAACTGGCCAGGTGTTCTTCTTACCGTAAATCTAAAGGGACACTCTAGTCCCCATAAATGTTTTTTTTTTTTTTTTTTAAATATTGGAGTCCATTTAGGATGGACATTTTTTTTAGATATCGGAGTTAGAAAATGAGAGGAGCTGCCTCTACAGACACAAGGAATTGTCCCGAACATGCTCTGAAGCACCACTGTTGAAGCCACCAGTGAAATCAAAAGAGTTTAGCCAACATACATGAGAGTGCTACAGAGCATGCACAGGAAGCATACTTAGGTATGCTTCCTGCTTTTAGTAAAGGCTGCCAGAGGGAGTAGGAAAATGAGACAAAACAGCATTTTAGTCGGGAAAGTTGCCTGCTCCCTTTCCGAGAGGCTGCCTTCTGTCTGCTGGCATGGGCTCTGCATTCACCCAGCCACAAGGTGGTGCCTTTAGTATGTAATATAATATTATTTAATACAATATACGGTAGTCTGATAAATAGGCTATTGCTAGGGTCATGTAAAAAAAATAAAGAGAAAAAAGTAAAGTAGTACACTAACAACGCGTTATGCACAAGCTGTGCTCCATAGTATTACACTTTTTGTTACCCTAACTTCATCTTCTTTAGTGACATCACAAGAGACGTAAGTACCGGTTCCCGGTCCAGACTCCAGTAACTCCTTCTCAAGGTCTTCAGCGTTTTCTTCTATAAAGAAAAACAAATTCAATGAGACACAAAAACGTATAAGATGTGATGACCACAAAACGTTTGACAGCCTAACGGATGTTTCCAATAACAATGGACTCATACATAAAGTTGATTAAAATATACTTTGCAAATCAATTTTTGAATTTTAAATTATACAGCCACGCAATGTGAATTATTTATACACACTTAAAATTTATTTTGTCTAACCAAATGCCCAGAGGGGGTCTTGTTAATTTTTTTAAATTAAATTTTACTGATCAAAGCTTCCCGGTAAAATGTGTGTTTTTCAGACTGTTTACAAGCCATGTAACGAGATTATAAAACATAATAAAGAGTTCATAATTTATGTTACGATAGACTGTAGACTGGCTGTAGGATTATAATATACAGACACCATGTTTTAATTTGACATATCTAGAATATAGGATCCATTAGCATACAGAAAGCTGTATAGCGCATATGGCAAAATAATTAAAAAAATAAAAACTATTTTAAATTAAAAAAAAACATAAAACGTATCAAAAATGTAAACTGAAATTGATTTAAAAAAGTATTTATATTTCCATTCTTCTTAAATAGTTTTTTTTTTTTAAGTGGGGATACATTTCTAATAATTTCTGTGAGCAGATAAACTCTTTTCTTGCTGCTTTTTCCAACTTCAATTTTAAAACTGCAATTTTAAACAGAACAAGAATTTGCATATCTTTAGCTGAGGCCAATATCCACATTTCGCATTTTCTGGATACAGATATTGCAGTTTAAGTTTGTCGATGATTAGGAAACCGAACCTTCGGCTGGCAGACTTCAAGGTTACAGACAGTTATTGTGTCTTATGGGTCTGAATCACATGAGTGTGATTGTATTGTTCTGCACCGAAGGCTTAGGAAGGTCTCGCAACATCGCATATACTTCCTGTATCTAATCGATCCCGGGAAGCCCGACACTTACTCTGACACTACGTCACGTGACTTAGAGGAATTAGAAACATTAAAGGAAAAGAGGATACAAGATGTTACAATACCCTTGGAGCAGAAGATGACGTTGGCACCATTCTTCACTGCGAATGAAACAGGTCCATGTAAACAAAAAAGAAAAGAAATACATTTATTTTTTTTAGTTTATTTATTTGTGTCACCTATACCAAGTGTATAATTAATTCCATTTAATTACTATCTATTTTTATGATGCCTCCTTCATGGGTTCTTTAAGTTTTTTTACAAGGGTCCGTCAGCGCCCCACTCCCAACCAGAATGATATGAGCACAACAGGGAACTCCAGATCACTGCGGGGAAACTCCGGGTCACGGGAGTGGAATTATGGCACGCCCCACTCCCCGCCAACTTCGCCTCCAAAAATGGCATGTGTCCCGCAGGACCACCCACTGATGACACAATATCTCCCACCGGCATCAGCGGGAACACCCACTGACATCAGCGGGAACACCCATTGACATCAGCAGGAACTACCACTGACATCAGCAGGAACAACCACTGACATCAGAGGGTCCTCATACCCACATCCTGGAAGGGGGGCTCCAGGTAGCCAGGGTGTTCTCAGGTATGGATATAGGGTAGAAAACAAAATTTTTCTCCTTAAGCGTGAACCCTGGTACTGTATACAGTAATGTAGGTCAGCACAGTTAAAAAAAAAAAAAAATTTCATTTTGCTCCCTAAACTTCATTGATCTGCAGATGGCAGCCATTGTTGTCAGTCATGTGATATTTTGAGTGTCTTTTCCTGCGCAATCACCACACTGAGCAAATTCTTTATGGCAATGCTAATGAAGTCCTATCCTCCATAATGTTTCATTACTGTGGTTAAGACTGAGCCATTCTATTGTTTACCAGTATGATAAGAGTTAGGGTGTAATAGACTGGGCTATGATAATATAGCTAAAACACACACTTATATATGCAGCTGCCTGGAAACATTATATTGTGTGTAAAAAGAAATTAAAAAAGAAAGGTTTGCTTGGCCTTTATAGAGTTCTGTGTAAACTGTCTGTTGGAGGGGAAGGTTGGACATCATCTCTGGCTTGTGTTCCTACCATAAAGCTAAGCCAAGCCAGCCATTTGCCTGGAGCCCATCTGGGGCATGCACTCCCCCCCCCCCATAACGCACAGACCCCACCAAGTCTTTTTAAAGCTCTGTTGATTGTGTCGTGAGTTTCTAAATGATGCAAGAGATTCCAGAAAGTTTCCTTATTATTAAGAAGCTTGTGGGTTCTCCTGGATACAAACTGATCCTGTACTAAGCATACTGTGGTCTTCTTTTAGGCTACAAGCTAACTTTTTATTTTAAATCTCTCTAAACATTAACAAAACTAAACACGCACTCTGGACTATGAATAAATAACAGATATTTTTAGAAGACGCGGTTTTAAAAGGCTCCAAAAACATTGAACAAACTCAAAAGAAACATAATTCTAATGCAAAGTTCCAAGCATGGTCTTATCACAATTGCATCCAATGGAATAGTCTTGCTGATTGGAGTATTCTTTTGGTTGCTGTTGTAAAAACATTTCAGTCTTTGAACCAGAATCCCTTTTATACATAAACTCCAAAATTATAATAAATACATAAATACCTGCGGCCAAATCCTTGTCTGCATGGAGAAAGCAGCTTGTAAGTTGTAACCAGCATGTTACTTTCTCACAATTATGAGCCAGTTATTCTAAAAGTTGTGCGGGCACCTGATGTCAGGGGTGCATATCCCTCCAACATTTCGGGTGTGTGAACCAGGACACTTTGTTGTGGGGAGTTTGACCGGAGATGAGGCACGGTTGGGACAGGACTGCACCCCTACATTACCCGAGGAGCCACCTCTCAGCACGCCGATAATGGGTTGTGAGGTGGCTTTGTGGAAGCCACAATGGATGTCCCATGAGGGAACACTAAGAGATGACTTTATTAAATGTCCTTCATGTTCTTCTGACGAGAATTCGGTCAGCTTTAACAAGCCTTTACTATATGGAGTCAATACCCAAGTCATTCCTTCTCAGAAAAAGTTGGGTATCGCAAACCTTAACACCCAGAGAATTTCACTTAAGTTCTATCAAGTTTTGTTCAACTTAGGAGAAACTCAAAGAGCTGATGGCCATCGCCTATAATACATGAACTGCATTTTTTTAGAAACAAATTCATTTTAATCACACTGACAAAAAAACACAAAAACAACAGTAGATTTTATCCTCAATTTAGAGACTGCTAGATGCTAGTGCTTACCAAACAACCGGACAATTGCTTCGCCGATGCCCTTTGTGCCGCCTGTGACCACAGCCACTCTGTTGTGGTAGCGCAGACCCATTTCTGACCCGCTCAAAGCCATCGTGCTTCGTCTACAAGTTAGACAATGAGATGCATTAAAAGTGATGTTACGGCAGTTCCAGTCACGCTCCCAGCAGCTGATCTGGGAGGAAATCAACAGGCTGGGCATGTTCTGTATTAACTGAAGCATGATGGGAAATGTAGTCCCGCAGAGTAAACAGGAGGCTGTTCTTAACGAATACAGTTTACATACAAAAAGTTAACCAGTTTGCTGCCTGGAAAACTGTTCTGTATCCTTCAGCAAGTTCCAGTTCCATGTTGAGTTGTTTTAGTTTTGGTGACTTCACAAAAAAAAATGTACACAATTTAAGGTATTAATTCCTGAATGCAGGTTTATGTAGCACCGTCGTCCAGATAGATCTCAGAGATATTTTGTTATTATGGTAGTTGTCACAGCAAAAAAAATTCTTAAGGATTTGTTGTTCATAATTCTTTCTCCCCGACCACCCTCTCTTCAAAAAAAAATAATTCACAAATAATAGGAATGTTTCAAGGATACCTTATTGTATATCTTATTGTATTGGGCATACCTGAAATACTCTGGGGAGCGGGAAAGGGGCCGGTCTAGCTGCAAGTAGGGGAGGAGCTTAAGCTCCAAAGCAGCCGTTAGTGGATGGGGAGCAGGCTGAAAATGGGCGTGGAGTGGGTGAAAAGTGGGTAGGGCCAAACTTTCCAAGCAAGACCCAGAGCAGCAGGGCTTCACCCAGAGACTACTAGTCAAACCCGGAGAGTATCCAGGTTTGGTATTGTCTTACATACCCATGGGTTAGGGATCAGGGGTGGGCTGGCCTGTGGGGCAGGGCAGGGAAATGGGCCCCCCCCCAGCAAGTCCAAAATTCTCTACAAAGGGCCATTCTGACCGAGATTGGGCCAGTCCAGCCCTTTTGTAAAGACTTTTGTACCAGCCTGAGAATGCGGGACACGGTGGGGTTACATGTTGGAAAGTTACGTGAGCGAGAAAGCAGTGACCAAGGTAAGGGGTGAAAATCACTTGGCCCATCTATTCTTTCTGTAAAGTAACATAGTAACATAGTAACATAGTTCATAAGGTTGAAAAAAGACCAAAGTCCATCAAGTTCAACCTATATACATATTGTGTCCCTACTGTGTTGATCCAGAGGAAGGCAAAAAACCCTTATGAAGCAGATGCCAATTGCCCCATACCAGGGGGAAAATTCCTTCCCGACTCCAAATATGGCAATCGGAATAAATCCCTGGATCAACGTTCTGTCCCTATTAATCTAATATCCATAACTTGTAATATTATTGCTTTCAAGAAACACGTCCAGGCTCCTTTTGAACTCTTTTATTGAGTTTACCATCACCACTTCCTCTGGCAGAGAGTTCCATAATCTCACCGCTCTTACTGTAAAGAACCCCCGTCTGTGCTGGTGTAGAAACCTTCTTTCCTCCAGCCGTAGAGGATGTCCCCTTGTTATAGATACAGTCCTGGGTATAAATAGGTCCTGGGAGTGATCTCTGTACTGTCCCCTTATATATTTATACATAGTTATTAAGTCCCCCCTAAGCCGTCTTTTTTCCAAACTAAATAACCCCAATTCTGATAATCTTTCTGGGTACTGTAGTCCTCCCATTCCCCTTATTACTCTGGTTGCCCGTCTTTGAACCCTCTCCAGCTCCACTATATCTTTCTTGTACACTGGTGCCCAGTACTGTACACAGTATTCCATGTGTGGTCTGACTAGTGACTTGTACAGGGGTAGAATTATTTCCTTGTCGTGGGCATCTATGCCCCTTTTGATGCACCCCATGATTTTATTTGCCTTAGCAGCAGCTGCCTGACACTGGTCGCTACAGGTAAATTTACTGTTAACTAAAACTCCTAAGTCAGTCGTCCCCAGTGTTTTCCCATTTAATACATATTCCCAGCCTGGATTTTTCTTCCCCATGTGCATAACCTTACATTTATCTGTGTTGAACCTCATCTGCCACATCCCAGCCCAAGCCTCCAACCTATGCAGATCCATTTGTAATCGTGCGCTGTCCTCTATTGTGTTAACCACGTTACAGAGCTTAGTATCGTCTGCAAAGATTGATACTTTACTATGCAATCCCTCTACAAGGTCATTAATAAATATATTAAAAAGAATAGGACCCAAAACTGACCCCTGTGGTACCCCACTAGCAACAGTCACCCACTCAGAGTATGTACCATTAATAACCACCCTCTGTTTCCTATCACTGAGCCAGTTACTTACCCACATACACACATTCTCCCCCAGCCCAAGCATTCTCATTTTATGTACGAGCCTTTTATGTGGCACCGTATCAAATGCTTTGGAAAAATCAAGATATACGACATCCAGCGATTCACCCCGATCCAGTCTTGAGCTCACCTCCTCATAAAAGCTGATCAGGTTAGTTTGACAGGACCGATCCCTTGTAAACCCATGCTGAAACCCTCAAACAGTTTACACACAACAGAAGTTAAACTAACAGGCCTATAATTCCCCGGGTCACTTTTTGTCCCCTTTTTGAATATTGGCACAACATTTGCTATGCGCCAGTCCTGGGGAACAGACCCTGTCACTATAGAGTCCTTGAATATTAGAAATAGGGGTCTGTCTATTACATTACTTAACTCCCTTAGAACGCGGGGGTGAATGCCATCTGGACCTGGTGATTTGTCTATTTTGATTTTTTTTAGGCGGCACTGCCTTATTCGGTCCTTGGTGCTTCTCTTATATCAGCGTTAAAGGGAACATATGCTTTGTTGCTCTATAGCTTGTGCTTCATTTCTTACGTTGTTCAGAAAAAGTATTTTAATATAGGATAAAAATTATCTGCTATTTGATACAATGTAACAAAAGAGGGCTGTTACTGCCGCTCACAAATTGGGAATTACCATCCTTTTTCTACTGCTTTGCCAAAAAAAGATGCCCAAAATGTGACCAGGGACACGGCTTTACTAGCACTTTTTATACGATTGTAACTTTATAGAAGGTGGCTGCCAGATGACGCAAGTGCGGTCGACAGATGGAAACGAGAGGCCAGTTTTTGTCAATACGGACCACATATCCATCCCGTGGCCGTACACTACAGCACCTGATCTTCCTGACCAGCGGGCCCCTGTGCATTTCCAACATGAGCCAAGTTGCCAGTCCATGCCTGCTTTGTGACCTATTGAATGCTATTCTTGTCATTGAGTACAACATTTAAAAACCAATGTGTTTTATTTACAAAAACATTTCTGTTGCTTATACACATATCAAGGGGAGGTTTGGCAGAGCATCTGATCAGTTTTTCTTTAATGCCTGTAAAATGGTTGGTGGAACCAAGCAAACGTCTGATGGTCCGATGCCCTCTGTGCCTCCCGTTATTACCAGGATCACTGCTTGCACAGCAGACACAGTTCTTTAGGGCTTGGCGCCCTGCTCGATACATATGACTCGAGAGAGAGTTAGCGTGTATCGGCACATGTGATGTATCGGCCACCGGCCTTAAAATGTCAGGACAGATTTTCATTTCCACTCCCTTTCTGTGTGGAGGAAATCTAAATGGTCCAGAGCATATTACGACACTCAGTTTATCAAGCTGTGTGAAAAAACATAAGGAAAGAAGAGCAAAAATCCTAAATGACAGGAGCTTCTTCTAACTCCAGCACGCACGCCTCCCTATGATAAAATATACGAGGGATGTAATATGTTTGATAGTCAAAACACCCGACAGGTATAAGGTCGCTCAGTTGTGTTGACATGCACTCTTTATACGCATTTAAAATTTATTTCCCCATATCTCAACTATATAGGTCATACCTAGTAGGCAAGCTGAGCTCAGGATGCCACCTACCAGTCCCGTGAGATATAACAAGGGATGGTTTGTCCACTGATTCTTAAAGCCATAAAGATCTGGTAGGACATCATAATAGTCTTTCTAGCATCTGGGCTCAGCCCAGCTCTTTTTGAGCAGACAGCGGCATAAAGAGGTACGAGCCGTAGCGTATGTTCTTGTGTCTGGACCCAGATGACTGTACATCCCTTGCCTTTGATCTTGTGATCAGATGGTGATCCTTACTTCCGTTGGTACAACATTCCTCTTCTCCTGCACCCAACCCATGCCTGGGTAAAGAAAGGATGAGGTCTCAGAACCCATCTACACTGGAACTGGTGTTCACTGGGGACTGTGTCCCCCCATAAACATTTTGAAGATAATATCCTTGAATTCAACAGTCCCACCAAAGTCGCGTTCAGACATTGCTTTATTTGCACGTTACAGTTTTGCATAGATAACACAAAACAATTTAAAGCTTTAGTCCCATTCCTTTGTAAGTTTTGATATTCCCCTTTACAAATATGTAATACAAAATTAAATATATAAAAAAACAAAACGCCACTTCGAGTTTATTTGAAATAATGGTTAAATCCAATAAAAAGTATTAGATATGCTAATAAGGCAATAAAGCTAACCTACTTTTTTGGGGTTTAATAGCAGGTAGATAGTTGGCGTATAACTTGAACCCTATGTATGTAAGAGGCACACTCGTAACATTGTATTTCGTATTAAAAATTATACAGGCCCTTCACAAAAGAGCAGAATAACAAACCACTATATTACTGGTCAAGGCACAGCAATAAAACAACGTAAAAAATAAAACATAAAAAAAGAGACCATTTAGTGGCCTTTGAGTTAAAACAAAGTTAAAAAAAAACAAAACAACCAAAAGTAACAGTTCGATTTGAAAGAAAATTCCAGTATAGCAGGGTGGCAATGCTCGTCGAAGAATTGAGATGGATCGACGTGACCTTTTCTTCATGTAAAGGACTTAACCGGAGTTAATGTTTCGTAAGAAAACTAAAAAACCTCTGTGTTTTCTTCACTTTGTGAAATCTCCCAACACATAAGGCACAATGTGTCTTCCAGTTACAAAGAGGCATAGAACAGAATTATTATATATAATAAAAAAACAAAAACGTTCAGATAGGTGGAAAATCCCTTCATATGTTCCAGTCTCCCTTTTTATAAGCCAGCATCACTTTCAAAATATATATCATAGTTTCATAATAGTGCAACTGTCCCTAGCGATGCTAACGTGGCAACCCAGAATTCCAGTTTTCACACAAGTCTTCAGTTTATCTTGGGTTGGACCAACAACAATAGCAATAACATTTTTCTAACACTTTACAAGTGCGACTTCATGAATAAACTCCTCTTTCCTTAGAACACTTACATGCCTCTTCCTTTCACCCTACATCGGCAGTTACCTTGTAGAGGGTCACCTTCTTGATCAAGTCAACATCTAAATCAACCTTTCCCAAATCTTTCCACTCTTCAGTGCGTCTAGATTCCAATTCAAGATTCAAATATTGATCACATCTTCACTATGTACACTGTATTTACATTATCTAACAGACTTTACAACGCATCTTTTCATCTAGGATTTCCTTCTCTTATCGCCTTTACTCCACATAAGTTAACCCATCTTCATCGCAACATTCTGTTTCCAACACTAAGGCTCATGTTTTAGATTCAGTCTATTCGGACCGTTCCTTCTTTTGTCTCTGAATCTAGAAGCTAGACTGAAGTAGTGTGATTCTGATTGGTTCCCTTTCTTCTTTACAATAATCAGCCACTTTGGTAATATCCAACGGGTGGTAATGCAAGTCCTCTATGAGGAAATCATAATTGGCCACCTGTCCATTGCACTTCGACATTGTCACAGTCTCTGTTCTAGTAGTTGGGCAGTGATCAGAGTTTCCATTATTATTTTGGGCAGACCAGTTCTCATAATGTTGGTTCTCTGAATGGCTGGAATGGCAAAGGTCTTTTCCCGATTCTGGACGTTTTGGCTGTGGGCTGCAAGTTTCTCCTGAAGATCGTGGCAGCTTGGAAGGTTGGCACACTCCTCCTAGCTTGGCTGCTGGGTTGCCTTCGGCTTGAAGAGAGTTGGACGCAGCTCGGAACTGGCTGGATTGATTAACGTCAGGCCGTTTGCTGCTATAAGAATCTTGCATAATGAAGTCCCATGGATAAATTTCATCTGAGGAAGAGATATCGCTTCCTTCATCGCAGTCATCGGCAAATGCTTTAGCTGAGAAAGACAAAATTGTAACCCTTAAAAATGTTTTCGTTATAACAGAATATCTATCTGTTATACTCCTGTTGCCAAAACTACATGATCACATAGTTAACGTTCTCAATACAGGTCTACAAACACGGAATCCATGACTATCTGTAAATGGCACTTATTTGTATTAAATCAAGTCTTATGCTCCTTCTGTTAGCTGTCTTTTTCCTATACAGTATAATGCAACTTGAAATTCCAACATACTGATGCATGACCATAGAAGAACTAAAACCACAATTGCCAACAAGTCTTGGACAACTGGACAGCATTCAATTTGATTCCAATGATACGCGTGAATTCATCGCCTTCATTGTCTGACTGATAAGCAGTATTCTAGCCAATACTCCCCTAAGCACATTAGATAAGCTAAATGCCAGGGCATGGAGGACATTCACTGGGGGTATCTTGCAAAGCTCACATATCAGAAACATGTACATATTGGTACAGCTCCAAGTGAAATTGTCTGTTTACACACGTGCGAGGTAGCCGTGTTTTATGGGAAATGGACAACAGCTGGAGACCTACTAGTTGGCTAAACCCCGGTCAACTCGTAGCCAGCCATTGTTTAATATACCTACAGGATGTTCTTTCATTGTATCAAACGTCTGGTATGATATATGTTGCTTGTTGAGTCTTTTGGCAGAAAGTGTGGTTGCGACTAATATTCCAATTACCTGTCATAATTTTGCCGCGTTGCGAGGCCTCTGCTGCCAGTGTATGGGATAAACTCATAATCCGTTCCCGTTCCCCCTCCATTGTGATGGTGTTACCCTCGTCTGAATGTTTGCTGAAACCCCCAGGGGATGTGCCAGGGCTGCAAAGCCAAACATACATTGAGAACATAGAATGGGTGTTTGAGGACAGAGTAAGCATGTTACACGGACGACCAGCAGAGCTGGAATACAACGGCCAGTTATCTAGGCAAGAAAAATGAAACTACACAAGACGTATGATTAGGTTTTACCATGTCAGTGGCTGTATACATATATCTGCACACAAAACAAGTGAAAACATATTGGCTTTGCCCTTTATAACAAGGTACGGCATTATATGCCATATTACCAGAATACGAGTCTCACAGTTTTCCTAAACATATTTATCATACATTGTGCATTCAATAACTGGAACTTAATTAATACAAAATAGAAATCTATTCCCAAACAAACTGGGGTTGGTCCACATATGGGTCAATACAAAACCAATACATCATCAATACAGGCAGTGATGTCGTTTGGCCTATGTCGGCAGGACTGGGGTGTGGGGCAGATTTTAATGGAGGAAAAGTGTTATTACAAGAGGTCATAATCTAAAACTAGAGGTTCAACTGTTTAGATGTAATGTAAGGAAGTTTTCCTTTACTGAGAGGGTGGTAGATAAACGCAGCAGGCGCCCATCAGAAGTGGCGGAGGCTAACACAGTGAGGGAATTTAAACATACATGGGGTAGATTCGAGATAGCTTTATGCCTAAAACAAGACCAAGGAGTGATTAAGACTGGAATCGTCCCATCTGGAAGACTAGATGGGACGATCGTGGTATTGAACCAGATTAAAACACTGGATTAATTACCCGGTCCCAGCCACAGTCTGCCTTTTCAGGTCAAGTTGTTCAGGTCGTGGAGTGGAGTTTGGCTCTGCTGTCGAAGAAGAACTTGCTTGGAAATGCATCTGGTTTGAGTTAGACTGGGGGGAAAAAAGCATTATATATAAATATTAAAAAAGTAAAAGGCCCACCTATAAAGCTTTACAAAAAAAAATAAAAAATATTTAATTCAACAAAGCTACATAAAGCTTGAATTTTTTATTTTATCAATTTAACTATTTTGTAAATAATTTAATATCTACAAACACAGCCATGGGTCGAATGGTTCTTATAAGTTTAGTAAAGGACTATTTTACGTTGAGGCTCTGAGATCTGTAATAAATGTTGTACGGTCGGTCATCGCCTTTGCCCTCTTTACTCTACCTTATAAGAACAAAAATGTCTTTATATTCCACAGAAATATCACATCACTGCATACAATGGCCGCCTCCATGACGGCATACAAAGGATTTATTGATGCAACACAAGATAAAACTAAGTTTTCGTCAGTGCAGACCTACAGAACTATTTTATGCTCAAGAACTTGTATTCCAAAGGAAATTCTCCTTTAACAATGACTACTTAAGTTTCTTTAGAGCAGGGGCATCCAGCCCGCCGGACTTCGAGGCGCGGCCCGCATGAGCAGGGCCGGACTGGCCCCTGGGAGATTAAAGCGGCCGGTGTGTACAGTGGCAGTGGTGCCTCAGCTCTTCATCCCACCCCTGGTGTGTGTGTGTTTGGGTGTCGGTGTGGCAGAGCCAGTCCTGGTGTGTGGGTGTCGGTGTGGCAGAGCCTGTCCTGGTGTGTGGGTGTTTGGATGTCAGTGTGACAGAGCCTGTCCTGGTGTGTGTGTTTGGGTGTCAGTGTGGCAGAGCCTGTCCTGGTGTGTGTGTTTGTGTGTCATGGCAGAGCCTGTCCTGGTGTGTGTGTTACAAAAATTGATCAAAAAAACATTTCCACTGCTTTTTTCATTATCGACCAATTAACCCTGTCTTAATATGCATGAAAAATGTGTGGCACACACATTTCTGATGAAGTGGCCCACTGCGGAAAAAACTTGGACACCCCTGCTTTAGAGTACTGAGTTAAAAAACATACAATTAGGAAAGGTGACATAAAAGGGACCTGTTTAAATATTTTTAAAAAAATGAATATGAGAAACCCAAATGCATATTAGAATCATATCGATGGAAACAACTGTAGTAACTACAATAAAACTGACAAAATGTTTCTACACATACTGTTCCCGTACCTCCTGTTTATTAGGGCTGCCCTCTCGTACATCCTTTCTGGCCTGCATACAGACAGCAGTGACTATTTTACTGCTTGTCCTCATTGGGGGAGTCACCTTGGCCACTGGAGAGATGGCAAGACTGGTTATGGAAGTCACGCTCTCTGTCTGAGGTTCCATCAACACACTGTATGTTGGTTCATCGGCACTGCACTGGGCTGAAGTTCTGCTGTCCTGAACGGCCTTAGTAGGGCTTACTTTTGACTTCCCACTTCCTATCTTTCCGGATTGTGGGGTAGATGTGGTACTTGGGTAAAAGGAAGCCGTAACCCTCACAAGTGCCGGCTTCCTCTGTTCTGAAGGTGGTTTGTCCGCTTGTTGGGAATTTGCTCGGACTGGGAGGGACTCAGATGATGATCCCAACTGCACCAAATGAGAATATGGTCCATTAGGAATGTTGGAAAACAAAAATCTCTTTTAAAATGTAATTTAGGGGCTTTTGGCTACACAGTTTCTTGGTGACAGCTATGAGAATAATTAAGCCCTGTTTTTATGAATCAAACCAACGCAATAAAAAAACCCAGACTGTATTGGAAACTTCTTAAATTCTGACATGCCTTTATTAAGCAGCCATTTGCAAGAAACCACTTTGTAGTCTTTGTAACTATTTTAATAAGTTCCAAATATTTACTTCGGTTATAACTGCATTTCCCCTGTTTTTTTTTTGCACAAGCAAGTAGGATCATCGTCACTGCAATGTGCCAAACGAGGAATCTATCACAGTTGGATTTAATATATAGAAAACAGTGCATGTAGACCTAGTTCTTAAACACTTCTTCTGGACAGATTTGTATGCAATCACATCAAAGTCTGTACGACTTACTCACCCGTCCACCAATTGTAGCCGTGATGAGCCTCTGAGAATTTTGTCGTTGAGTAGTAACACCAGGTTTTGGTCTCTCGTGTATCTGAGCCTCCTGGTGTCTCCGCATGCGCTCCATCTGCTCCTCCGCACTCATTCGTGGTTTCCTTACAGTGCCCACTTCGACCACGTTGGGAGGTGAAGCCTGGATGATTTGTGAAACCAATATTACAACTGTCTCAAATATTAGCAACAAAACCCCATACCTTACTGGACATATAATTTATATAATAGCTTTTAAACATAACCCCCAAAGCTTGGATAGTGGTCCCAACACCATTACTCAATGTTACTGCTAAATTAACCATTCTACTTTGATTTAGACCACATTTCAAAACTTTACATCAGAATCATTATTTCTGCATGATCCACCAATTAACGTTGGGCATTTTGAGCACTCATCTAAACTACCTCCCATTTTTAGCTTCCTCTGAGTGTTCTGAAGTAGAATGCGTAAAGTCATACCTTTGGCTCCGAAGTTATCTTGTGAACTTTGGGGATGGATAAAGGACAAGTGGACTGAACCAGGCAAAAGCCAATCAAATCCTTACTGGGGAGCACAGGATCTGCAAAGTGAAGATGTTGAGTTAAGACGACATTTTATATATGTTCTCTTCCCTTCTTTACTATTCACATATCTGTCAAAAATCACACTTTAACTGAAATTTATAAAAGTCTTCAAAATGATTCTAAGAGGAGATGCAGTACAATAAAAAGTGGACCTGCCGAGGTTACTAGAAGGACTAAGAGGGTTACTGTATGATTGTGGACTAAAGCTGAGGATATTAAAGTTAAAAATCTAAATTTATTCTGAGTTTATTAAACATTGATGTTCCGGTATCAAGCCTGACAACAAATTTCCTGCCAAAAAAGCTCCAGAAAGAGACGGGAATTAAATTCATAAATTGAAAGAAATATTAAATATAAAATTGTGAGGAGGAAGAAAAAGGTAAACTCTCTCTTGTCACCCTTAAAAAGCGTGGAAAATTTTAAATATGCCGGAGATTAAAAAGAAGAAAAATAAACCTAATTTAAACAATATACAATCTCCAATTACAAATCACAATAAATTTAAGGTCCTTAATGATGTACCAGACCTCTCAGACAGTAGAGCTTGTAGACAATGGTTGAAGGACAGAGCACAAATCCCATAGTTTATTGGTTGTGTGCATTTATTGCCTGATTTATCTCTCACATTATATATGAGCTTAGCGAAAAGAAAAGGAAGGCTTTGCACACAATGATCCGACACAGATAGATACATTTAATTAGTAAGCCAGTTCTATTGTACAGGGAGACTTGTAAGCTTAACGCGTTTCACACCTTACTGGGGCTTACTCATACAACTTCCTTACCTCTACCTTCATTTAATGTCTGCTGTCCTGGATTATTCACTGGGGCCGGGTTAGCCTGTTGCTCGAATACCTGGTCTTGTTCATTCTGTAGTTTCAAAATGTCAAGAAGACACACCATGATTAGATAACAAATATTCTGTACTTAATGTAATCTATGGGGCTATCGGAGAGATCGATAGAAAAGTGTTTAAGATTAAAATGTGTGCAATATTATTATTGTATTAAAAAGGCACCTTTATGATGGTGTATTGGAGGGCAGGGAGGTGAGATTACCCCAGTTACAGGTTTATCTTCTCCTGCTCCACATGCATTGCTAGGAAGCACCAGGTTATGAGATACCGGTGCTTGAGTGGGTTAAGATCTCGCTGCCCCCCAACTAGACCACCAAAAACTGGCAGCCCAAAGTATTTTAAGAAATGCGTACAAAGGAAAACTAAAAAGAGGCAAAATAGGGAGAGAAAACTTATATTAGTTTTTAATCTAAACCGTACTCACTTGGTCACTGTTTCCTCTGCTCTGTGCATCAGTCTCGGCACTATTTGCGTTATGGTCTTTGGGAAGCGGGGGTCTAGGAGGCACACCTTCAAAGTCCTTTATGGATCAAAGCAATTAAACTGTTAATGTGTGTAAAATGATAAAATTGAATCTTGTTACATTTCAGTGTTGGCCATAGAACTTGCAATTAAAAACCTTTCATTGGTTTTATCGAATTTCAGTTAACTTATGTCATGAAACACAGGGCTGCCACAGATATACAGGACACTGAAGGAGGCAAGATAGGTGTAAGATGGTCACCAAGCGGCTGAAGAGGTAATGACATAGACATGGGATCAGAGAGCTTAGACTCACAAGGTATAAACATATTATTCCTCAATAACCAAGGCTTTATCTTATACACATACCTACTAAGAAATATGTTTCCAGGTATCAGAAGAATGGGAACAGGCTACAGATGATAAATCCATGAGATTAGAATTCCTTAGAATTTTAAGGATTTACTCTTTGAAACATCAAAAACAAAGCAATTTTCCAGTTTCACTTACTTGCTGAGTTTCTCTTTGGCCTAGAGGATTCAGTCCAGAATGATGAAGGAAACTTCTCGGGAGGGCTGACTGTGGCTCGCCAACTGGAGATGAGGCCATCCGTATCACTACAAGAACCAACCCAAGTGGCAAAAATTAAAAAAGGCTTGTGGGAAAGTACTTAAACGCTATATAGAAAAGCCTAGACGTTCTTGGTATCTCTTCAGAACAGAGCCTGACTAACCCACCAGTTTCTTGGAAGGAAGCCCTAAAATATTTAACGTTGTGCGAAGGAATCTGAGAGGCCTTAGGTTTCCCTTAATTGAAATTAAGAAATATTTGCTGTCCATTTTGCCTGTATAAGAAATCCCAGATTTCTTGTTCACTGGCTGTGGATTCTAGTTTACAAATTTCAAATTTAAGAATGCATCTTAATGCCAGCGTCTTATCCTCATCCGACAACAATAAAAGCAGATATATCAAGTAAAATAACAGGAAAAAAATATGGGGTGCTTCATACCAGGATGTCTCGCGGACTCGGGGATGACGTGGAAATTGGCTTTACTGAATCGGAGGCCAGAAATGATGTCATTGATCATCCAAAGATCCCGATTGGCTGCTGCCTGGTCCTGTGTATTGCGATTAACAAGCGAAGAAAGAAAGTTACAAGACTAATTCCATTTAATATATCCCTAATTCTTAAAATAATGAAACTATTTCAATATAGTTCTTTGATTTCCCACAAAAATTCACTTTATTTTGGATTCTTCCAGTAATTAATTATTATCATCATCATTAAACCTGCACAGCGGGCATAAAAACGGTAAACACCTGAAATGCAAGTTGCTCCCCTTGCATTTCATTTCTACGCGGACCTGATAGAACCATTTGTGAAATACTTCAAATTTCTTGCCTACTGTTTAATTAAGAGATTAGATTTTGTTAAATGGGAAGAAATACCTGCAGATGACCCATCTGACTGACTCGTTCCAAAGTCTCCCTCACAATGTTCATCTCGCTTTCAAGGACTCTGTATTCTTCCCATGCTCTCTCGCGTTCCTAGTAATGGAAGAAAAAAAAAAAATCAAATATGTTGAGTGCTCTGCTTCAACTTTAATTGGCCAATTGACCTTGTAATTTAGGGGTCAAAGCAGAAAAACCAATGTATTAGTTTTGGGATCTTACCAGGGAGAGGTCACACAGCCTTGCACGCACGTAAACAAGGTCATCCTGTAGAAGCCTCTGTTGGTACCAGATATTTTCAATCACATGATCTTGACCCTGGAACTCATCAAGATGGTGGTGAGTAACCTGCAGAGCATCCTCCAGCTTCTCCTGAAATAAAATATTATATACCGTAAGAGGCTGCTGCGATCATTAATATATACACATTTTCCGCATTGGAGTAATAAGCCAGGCTGGTTTTCCCAGAACAATCGATGACGAGCCGTCTTACGGTTGCAAACCAGAAGTACAATACTTGCCTTTTCAGCTCGGAGATGTGTGGTCTCATCTTCAATACTGACGAGGAGTTTATCCTGACCGCACAGCTTTGTCAAAATAACCTGGTTAATAAATGAAAAGGAATGACTAAATACAGCAAATAGTACTTTAGGGATGTCCAGGTGGTTACTCTTCCTTAAAAAAGTGGACCACCGCTGTACTACATCTAATTTTATTCTTAAATGTCTGGCTCAAATTTACTCGGTACTTACGTCAATGCTATTGTCTGCCAGCCGTGTCTGATGGAAACCTCTCTCCCGGTAGGCTGTAGAGCCAGATGGCTAGGATATTTAAAAAAAAACAAAACAAGAACATTAACTCGGGTTTTGTGGTTTGACCTGATGAGGCATGAAACTACAAAAACAGAAAGGTGTCTAGGCAACTTAATAAGAGTGGAGATCCGTGTTACTAACCTTCTATTAGAGGTCTACATTATGCCAATCATTTATTGTAAAATCTCATCAACAAAAGGAATAAACCCTACAACACATTTTACATTTTATTCTGACCAGTTAGAAGCCAGAAACATTTTATCGGTTCATTAAAATGATTACAGAGGATATTTATTTTGTCTATTTCCATATGTCTTAGTAGGGTTATGCGTTCCATACCATTACACTGATGGACATCCTCTTTCCGGAGGGCACATGAGGTCCTGGTCGATTTGAGACAGGAGGAAGAGGAGGTAATTGTGAATAGCTGGCGGATCCCTGTATACATGAAAGAAAAATCAGAAGAACAAGAATATAGCAGGTCAGCTTTTTAACTCGCCAGATGTAAGTTTTAATTTGTGCTGAAATAATACATTGATACATTGCCAACACATACAGTATATTTTAATACAAGAAGTAACATAAGTTGTGTAGGGAAAGGACAGATAACAGTTTGCCACATTTAGTTTGAAAAGTGTCCCAACCCTTCTGATGCTAAGGTGCCCTCGGGGGGGGGCAAGCCCAGCCAAACGGCCAGTAATACAGCGGCACCTATTTAAGAGGACAAATACGAGTGTATGGAAAGCCCCTAGAAAGAGCACACAAAAAGGAGTTTTGCCAACTTCCCATGTCTAAACTCTACGAAAGCTTGGCGGAGGCACGCATACTCAAGCTATGATACTTATCTAGACTTGGAACCTATGGTCTGCCTATTAACTCTATTTGATACATCGTGAGTCAGTTGGGTAAACAGTGAAATCCACTCTGTGGTTAGTGAGAATTAATTCTGTGAAATATCACTTTACTCCCCTGGACAGAGCTTGCATATTAAACATACTATCCATTAGCTCACATTATGAGACACTCACCATTTTTGACAGGTGTCGGGGGGCGCTGCCAAGACCTCGGCCAGAACACACTGCTGGAGGAAGTAATGATCTCTCGGAATACTGTTGGCAGGGAAGGATAGGAAGGGTCAGTTTGAAAACAGGAAAGTATATCTACTAGCATACATAGCTGTCATTCAAAAGATGCGCGAGCAGGTCATTCTGTCTTATGAACAGCACAATCCTGTTTACTTGACTCATTCAAAGTTTATTTTTGGCGGTAACAAATTCATAACACACTACATTCACCTTTATACCGTAGGTACAAAAGGGCTGCACAGCAGAAATCACACCGGGACTCTCCAACACAGGTAATCGCGACCCCTATACCCCCTACTTACAAACAGCTGGCACTGCAGTCTACTAAATGTAACAACAACCTCCACATGTGAAGACAACCAGCCTACAACAAATCAGCCATTGGGAACTGGAACACCATGTTGGACAGTATCCAACCATACTGAAGCAAACAATATGATTGGACCTATTTCCCACCAGCCTGACCAACAATTTCCACAGTTATTTGTCTGCTCTTGGCATATTAATAAATTCTCACACATATAGCCATAATTATAAAATGGCAATTCTGAGGCTAAGCGGTAAATGTGGAGCAGTCAGCATGAACACTCAATGGGTTGCTATGGTGACTGATCCCTATTTTACCAAAAACGGCATGGAACAGCGATCAATATTTTTCAAACCATATGCTACACTCATAAGAAGATTTTTTTTAAAGAGTGCACAATAATAATGGGTTATAAACAATGCCCTTACCCTCGATGCTTGGCCTCGATGTCTCATGAGAGAAGGCGTTAGAGATACCTCTGGTGGGTACTCTTCTACGATTACTCTGTCAGCTGGAGCATTTGGTCTCATCTGCATCCGGTTAGAATACAGGTGAGATCTGGGAGGCAATGGTACCCCACATCCATCTACCAGTCTTTCATCTTCTGGGCCCAGAGGCTGAGACCTCCTGCTGTATCTACCTGAACCCTTTACCACTGAAGATGAAGAGTAAGGATCATCACATGGCAAGACATCGTACCGATCAGATGGCGTTTGAGGTCTTGATAACGAAGACTTCACAATGTGACACCTTGTCCTGGAGTTGGTCACAAAATATTCACTTGATCTTTCTTCACTGTGTCTTGAAGGTACAGAATTTGAAGACCTTTCCTCTAAAGGAAGCATGTCTACCCGCCCAATGGGGGTATTTGATCTGATGAAGACCCTGCCTTGAGATGGAGATCCAGGCACAGCCAAATCATCATTGGAAGGTGCACGGGCTTGTTGAACCCTAGGACTGAGGCTTGGTGTAATGGGGGCATCTTTTCTGGTAGGGCTTGCAGTAGACGGCACAGGTATTGCATAGGTATTGTCAGGGTAGTACACAACTTTCTCAGAAGTACAAGGGCTTCCATATTTATTTGGAGGTGAACTCCTTACGATCCTATGTCTAGAAATTTCAGAAGGTGTTGGTGGGAGAGAATGAGATCTTGAGGCCTTTGCTACTCTTTGTAGCACATATTCTGCTCTTGCAGGTGATTGACCAGTTGTGGTTCTTGATGGTGAAGATGGCACATTGGGCAGATCCTCATCCTTCCCATCTGGTGTGTCAGGAAGCTCGGTCTGTGACACAGATTTCTCATCCCTTGAACTCCAGATTCTGTCACCTACTTCAGTGCTATAAATATGCGCTGGAAGCACAGCAGGCGATGAAGGGGCAGAGCGAGAGAGCGGAGAGGCATAGACATCATGTGGACATTCAAATCCCTTTTGCGGAACTCTAGATGGACTTCTGGTGCTGTAGCTCCTGAGCAGAAACAGATAAGAAATCTTCTCAACTACCATACAATAATAGTATTGCAATTCCCATTACATCAAGAATAACCAACAAGTAATTAGATGGCCCTTAAGAAGCTAGAACTCATGACACTTAAAAATTAGCCAAAACTCATTGAGTTCAGCTACCTGTTGGCTACACCTGTCATTACACAACATACTGTATAAAACGCTATTGGTGATGTATAGATCTAAGAATGCCCACCACCAATGGTTACAGATTAAAATATAATTCCCATTTTATTTTTAAGTAATCAGGTTAATGGCTTAATCCTGATGTTTCGATGTGGTTGCAAAATACGTTTTTCTGTGAATTCTTGTAAGATCTTGGACTAGGGTGTGCCACTAAGTGAATCTATTTTATTTGTGAGAACATGCTACTACAAAAGCATTTTTCAAAACACTACTTACTCCAAAGGGTCCTTAAAAGCGGACTGATCTTTATGAAAAGGCACCCACTCTTCGTCCTCAGGAATAGAATCTTTCCTCTCCAACCCTTTGCTTTCCACCTCTTCCCTATTGTAAGTAACTTCCATATTCTTCACGCCATTTTCAGGGGTGGGTGGTGGGACTGACCCATTCAGGGAAATGGATGTGTACTGCTGCATAGCATCAGTTAAGGACTCTCTGAGCCCACTGAATAAGCTATCTTTCTCCAAGTCTCCATTTCTGTCCTGCTCTTGGAGACTTTCCCTGGAGCTCTCATCCTGTGATCTGGATTCAGATAACTGAGCGATTTCAAGAGACTCTGCGCTTTTGGCATGGTCGGATGGATTGATCCCGGGGTTTGGGAAATCCTCATAGCTCGCATAAAGGTCATCATGCGGAGAACCGGTCATTCTAGGAGTATGGCTTGCTCTACGGAAGAAATAAAAAAGGCTCATTATGTAAACATGGTCAATGTAGTTACATATTAAATAAAATACTGTAAGCAGGTGTACAATTGAACACACAAAAAAAGCATTCATCGTTTAGGGACAGAGAGACATCAAAGGCCTACATGTGACAGTAATCAAGACTATTCAGAGTTTCATTAAGACTTTCAACCAAGTTAACAAAGCATTCTCTGTCCACGAAGAGCCCAAATTAATATGCTTTCTATAGACTTAGTATATTAAACATCACTTCCAACATTCGTACTTGTTTTTGTCTTCAGCAACCACCAGGGCAGACTGGTTCATGGCTCGGATCCAAGCATTCATATCTTCTTGTGTGTCAGCGCCAAAGTAATAAGTCCGCATCCCAGGATGTTCTGCCTGCGGAATCAGAGACACCCCATTACTTACAACTACAAAGTCATAGCCGTGATTCCAAAAGTGTAAAGAACATATTTCTTAATACAATACTTTTCATTATCCAACACCATAGGTTTGTATGCAAATGCACTAGTGGAAAATTAATGGCCTCCAGAGTTTTCCTTTTAATAAATTCATTTACATGGTGGTTCATCTGTCTGCTTTGAACATGCCTATTTCATCATAAATCACATGTACTAGAAACCCGATATAATAAATTGGTCTATCGCATTCGGAAACTTTACCTTGAAGCTGAATCTACGATTTTTCACTTCTCGTGGGCTGGCAGGTAAGATTTCATAACTCGGCAAAAGAATACTTCCCAACACAGTCTCCTCTCTGCTGTCTGAGGAACCCAAAAACAAACAGCGTCCAAAAGAGTTAGAAACGGGTTGAAGGCAATCTACTTGAATAAGTATTGCTTCTCCAAGGCTCCACCAAAATCATTCTGATCTAGGAGACCTGGTATTAAAGCTATAGCTTTTTAGAGACACGACTACTGGACAAAAAAGATGATGTAGGGGGATCCTGGAGATGCCTGTACCCCCCCCCCCCCGAAAAAATAAATAAATTTTAATATAGGAAAGAGTGCTTATGATTTCAGAATATGAATTATATATGCAATTATAACTTGTCAATGATCAAAACATTTTATACTACCTCGATAATAGAACAGGCAGAAGTCACACAGCACAAACCATCTTCTTTTCCACAGTCGTAAACCAGAACTGTCCTAAAAACCAACAAAACAAGGTGACGTCAAGAAGGATCGTCAGACCACACTTTATAAGCTGAAAAGGTTTACTCCATAGAATTATTGACGTATCTTCACGGTACAAACCTGATGTTTTAGAGGATAAATCACGTAAAAAATAAATTACACAATTTAGCTCTACATGGAGCCTGCTCTGTCCTAGACATATTTACCTCGGATCTACAAAGTCTTCTAGAGACGTTTGTATGATCTTATCCTGAAACTCCTAAATTCTGAGTCAGGGGGTATTTATAGGAACCACTTAGCTGTAAAATAGTCAAGGCCACTTTTGGATATGGACACTAGATGGAGGCAAAGTAACTTGAAGGCTAAAATTGTTTTGGTTTGTTTTGTGTGTTTATTATTTTTAACAAATTTAAAATGCTTATGCATGAAATCTGGAGGTCATCACTTTGTTTTTGGGAGACTTGGTTTTTGAACTATAATCTGGACAGCAAACAGACTGGTAACCAAGTGTTTACAAAATTGCAAAAATACACCATTTAGATCAAAATATTTTAAGCAATCAGGGTAGCTTCTGCTGCTGGTGTCTGACCTCTCCTGTAGTCCCGTAGAGACTTTCCTCACCTCCTATTTGGCTTCTCCGCCATGATGCTACGTGCCGTACGACTGGCCAGAGTGGAGAATGGGGTAATATATCCCCACCAACCATACTCTGACATAGGCACACCAGATTCCTTATTTGAGATAATCCCTAATCCAAAATACTTCTGGTCCCAAGCATTTTGGATAAGGGATACTCAACCTTTACCTACATGGGAATACTAGTGAACGTTTATCTTCCTCCATATAGTACCCAACAATGATTACCATATGTTGTCTGTGGTAGTGCCATTTATTTTAGAATAATCATTTATTAGTTTTATTTATTTTTTATTTTATTAAACACTAATTGGATTTTTCAGACTCCCGGTCTATCTTTACTTATATACAAATATTTTTCTCTGTTACCATTATTTGAAAGGAGAGAAACCACAGTACCTGTTTATAAAGCCACCCCCGGATCACGACCGGCGAGTTTGGGTCTCTCTTGATAGAATATTCTCTTTTGCCAAACGTGTGAACTCTTTTCACGGATCTGGTTGAGGGCTGCATCAAAACACGAGGGGGTGGGGGGGAGAATCAACATTAAATGACCATAGTCACCACCATGGATCTCTTGTAACAAAAAAATTCTCCTGACCTCTGAGTTCAACTTAAGAACCCAGTCAAAACAGTCAAGTTACTGCTCATACATAATACAAAATATATCAATTTGTTTAATAAAAAAAAAAATAAAAAAAAAATGTAGGTCACAAAAAAATAAAACAAATATATAATTTATATAGGATTGAAACAACTAATCGATAAAATCAATAATGAAAATCGTTGTCAACGATTTTCATTATCGATTAATCGAATCGATAAAATAGATTATAAAAAGAGTCTGAAAAACTCCTCTCCTTATATAATCCGACCTCAAACAGAGATCGGATTATAATACTAGAATCCAAATCCCCCGCAACGCTGCAGGGGACCTGGATTCCCCTCACTGTCGGCCGGTCTCTCACTTCCATCTCTCTCCCCCCCTCCCATACACCCCTCTGCCTCTCTCCTGACTTGTTGCTGCACTTTCACTGCAGCCTCAGCATAAGTGAAGGGCAGTAACGGAGGCTGGCTGTGCGCATCGTGCAGACCCCCACCGGCTGACAGAGAATCATCCTCTCTGTCAGCCGGTGGGGGTCTGCATCGCACAGACAGCCTCCGTTACTCCATAGGGGTGTATGGGAGCCACCCTCCCCACACACGACTCTGGCTCCTCCCCCTCCCATACGCCACTCTGCCTCTCTACCCGGCTCCCTGGTGTCTTGTGAACCTCCGTTGCTGACAGGAGGCGGAGTGGAGCATGGGGGGGGGGGAGGCGGAGTGGAGCATGGGAGGGGGGGGGAGGCAGAGTGGAGTATGGGAGGGGGGAGGAGGCAGAGTGGTGTATGGGAGGGGGGAGGAGGCAGAGTGGTGTATGGGAGGGGGGAGGAGGCAGAGTGGTGTATGGGTGAGTTATAGTGGTGTATGGGGGGTATTATGAATTTCAGGGCATATAGGGGGTATAAGGCATATCGATATTAGGCATATAACATATCTGGAGGTAAAAGGTATATCAGGGGGCTCAGTGGCATATAGGGGGTATAAGGCATATCGATATTAGGCATATCAGGGGGGGCATAAAACATATCTGGGGTAAAAGGTATATCAGGGGGCTCAGTTGCATATCACTGGCATATAAAGAGTATGTGGCATATCAGGGGGCACAGTGGAATCTGGCATATAAGAGGTATAAGGCATATATGGGGGCAGAGTGGCAAGCTGGGGGTCAGAGGTGCATAACCGGGGGCAGTTTGGTAAATAAAAAAAAATAAAAAAAAATTTAAACAAGGCTTTCTTCTCAGTTTTTATTAAATATGAAAAATAGTTAACATATGAATTAATATTTACTAATAACTTTGCATTAAAACCTAGTTTGAGAAACACTGTTTGGGTTCTTGTAGCTTTTATTATTATGTCAGTAAAATAAGAAGGTAAATAGAGAGAGGCCATTGTGATAAAGAGATGAAAGTGTAAATTGTAAGAAATACCTTGCCTGTCCGGCACTTACTATACAAAGGATGTCCCTCACTACTAGCAGGAGAGCTTCTCTCTGCCAACTTAACAATAATATGTCCAGCAACCTTTACTCACATGTCTCTCCCACAGACAGACTTTCTGTGTCCTCAGCCAGAGAGCTACCAGCCCTCCTGGCTTCCCTTTTATATCCGCCCTCTCATTCACCTACATTAATCACCTAGCAGGTGGAAGACTCAGGTGTTACTTCACATAGGAAAGGAATCTAGGAGAAATATACCTCCCTTCCACCACCAATCCTACATGAATGTCACATATACATTATTATATATGTCACACGCTGCAGAACCACAATGACATATCCTTAATAAAGTCTCAACCATGCCGCGTGTTTTTGGTGAACCTGTTTGATGAATAACAATGTTGCACTAAAGAGCCATTAAAACCAATGCTTCTGGAACAAATTATCATTTTTTCTGTTACACATTCATATTAGGGAGTTGATTAAGGCAACACAAACCCCGTGTTAATGAAGGGGAAATGATACTCACCCTTGACCCCTGGTTGACAGAGGCGGTGGTGACCACGCTGCTGGCCATGCTTAGTCCACTCCTGGGACGTTCCATCTCTTCAGTCATGGTTTGGAGGTTCTAACGGACAGGAGGAGCTTTCAGCGGGTGGGTTAGGAGTTCATCAAACCCCCTATAAAAACAAACAACTTGTTAACGATAAACCTTTTTAGTAATTAATGGCAAACCGACTTTCATCCACACATTGAACGCCTTAAACATCTAATTAGCCGGTTTAGATCACCAAAGGCTATTCAATGTATATGGAATTCAAGTTTCTTTGTAATGTTTTGTTTTAAACAAAAAGTCATTAGGAAACATGAGATTCTCTGGAAAAACGAAACAGATGCACACAGCAAGACACCGAAGAAAAAAAAGATTATTTTAGTAAGCTTAATTGAATCATTTATACCAAGCAAATTATATTTCACTTCATCCAGACGCCACATTGTCTCATTATTCCAATACACAAACTTAAATACTCCCGTATACGTCTACACTTTCAGGGTCAGCCATATGCATGTTTAACCCCTTAAGGACAATGGGTGGTCCCTAAACCCATTGAAAACAATGCATTTACATGTACAGGCTTTGTCATTAAAGTGTTAAATTATATGCTGTATTAGCATCTACTACTTCTGCTGGGAGGCTGTTCCACTTAACTACCACCATGCGTCCTTATGTAGATGCTACCTGATCCCTACCCACGGACCTTTAATTTGGGGGGGTACAGGACTGCACCAGTCACTTTTTGTTCCTTAAGAAATTTGGGGTGTAAACAATGGCTTCCTAAAACTATTTTCCATCAAGTATATGATATCCCACGGTACATCACCCATGGGTTCCACCTACCGTAGGAACCCTGGTCTGTTAATAAATCATAAGCAAAGTGACCATAGCTGGGAAATACTTATACTTTTGGCCATCAAGCCTATACTAAGAAGAGAATATAGAATAATTGTAGAGGGATACTAGAGAAAATATATGAAAACAGCAAGGCTGCTTAAAAGTGTTACCAATCTAGCTTTCCAAACAAGGTCTGATATAGTTCAATTTAAGGCTACGGAACGTGTTAAGGCAAAAGATTTAACATTTCACAAACAGAGCAAAAGATCAAAAGGTGCTTCATCTGAATTACCCCATAACCAGAGTGAATCTCATTCAAGTCTGAATAGCCCAAATGCTTTCCATTCTTAATCTGTCCATTAGCGGTAAATCCCACTGTAAATAATCAAAGCATTGTATATCTCCGGCGAGGGTCTGCCGGGGCACACCCCATAAGGGGCACATGGAGGGCGCACAGAAACGAGATGTTTATTGGTTTCTTTGGAGAGACAAATTGGAGCCAAAAATGTGAAACAATAAAAACCTTTTACGGGCTTAATTCTCCAAGCGAGTCTGAGATCAATCAACTACAGACAGTCTTTAATACAAATTACTCGCAGTCTTTGAGTTAAGTCAATTTCTTAAGCAAAAGAAAACTTTTTGCGTATTTCTGCACCAACGCTCCGAGTTCCCCGTTTTTGCCACCTTCCCGGTTTCTCAGTCAGCGCATCGACGGCATTCGGTTTTCTAGAGTAATTCATTCAAAGTCTAACACGCCAAGGAATATATTTTGATGTACGAGGTTGTATCGAGTTAAGGTTAAGCAGTAGGTGGTTGGAGCAAAGAGAGAAGGGATAAGGGAATTTAAGCCATGTAGCTTCCCCTAAGAAACAACCTGCTTAACGCAGGAGTTTGGAGGAGAGAGACATTTCAGCTCTGTAGTTACTCCACTAAGCATTACGAAGGGCCAACCCTAGTGAGGTTCTCCAGCAACAAGGGATTAGCTGACCTTTCCAAATTCAAAGCGTGGTCAAGTTCATGAACTCTTCCTACATTAATTTTGGATTACCTGGGGCCAGCGCTGCCCTTCATTCGATAGAAGCTCAGACGGATTGGCCTTTCGTTAAGTATAATAAAGTCTGAGAGCTAAAAATGATCTCCCGCAAACTTCTGTTGACCCGCAAGAAGGTAGAAATCTCATGGATCCATTAAAGGGACAGTTTAATGTCCCTGACACCCATTAAAAAAAGAATGCATATGAAAGTACTTAAACGAAAAATAAAATAAAAGCACTTGACTGATATAGAAGAGTCTGGAAAACTGAGGCCCACGTGTAGATATAGCTGCTGGATATGGCAGAATACCTTGTTATTTTACCACCTCTGGATTAACCCCCTGACCCCTTGCATTGAACGGAGGTGACTTTGTGTGAGAAACTGTAGCAGGAAACGTTGCCTGCCAGCAACTTCCAACAAAGCTTAAACACAATAATATGGAAGGGGAGAGAGAAGAAAAAAAAAAAAAAAAAAAAGAAAAAAAAATAGATTAGGTCTAAGGGCTGGGCTGGCTCCATCTTCAAAAAGGGAGAAGGGTAATGTAATGGTGTATCGATGGGGGAGCATAGCGAGTGAAATAAGAATTTGGCTGGTTTCCACAGTAGAAACAGAATGAGCTGCCTACAGCTTATAATGGATAGTATTTCAGCATTGTTCAAAGATTTAAAGGGAGCCGGTTAGACTGCAGCGTTCTGCTAAAATGGTCTATCCGAACAATCCCCATCAACTCTGAGGGGTCTTAGCCAGAAGGCTGGTTTTTAATATAATCTAGCTAGCTGCTTAGTGTTTGGATGAGTGTTAACAACACAGAAGGGTCCAGAGAACCCAATACCTTTAGAGAATAGTCAAAGACAGTATCAGAGAAACACAGGGGTTTCATTCACTAACATGAGAGTTTGCAGAGGACTAGAACATTTTAACTCTGACCCGAGTGCTCCCGGCATCTGGACACAGAATTCACAATATGTTGATGGTGACATAAGATGTGCGATTAAGCTCTTGCATTACATGGGTGGTGGTTCTGGCCACTAAATACTCTATTCTTGACCCCTTTTTACCCAGGCAGTACCAGGAGTTCTAAGACTCTTGGCAGCTATGTTCACTACAGGTTGGAAGAAAAATCCCCGCGATCTTCTCCTGCACAATACATTGCGAACACTGGAAGATTTCTTTAAAGTCATCTCAAAGATTTAAACAATGCATTATGCCAGGCCAGCTTAGATGAACTTGCACAAGAAGCTTTCTAGAGTCTGCGTACTGATGTCCATGAGTTAAAATATTTCACCGCCCTACAAACCCAGGTAAGTGCATACATTACAATACAATCGGCGGTACCAAAGTCCAGTTGTCACAGTTGTCCAGGTTCCGAGATACAGTGTATCTTCACAAATATCCAGGTTGATCTCCGATTGAATTGTCGATGCTGATATGAAGAGATCACAGGAACCTGTCCCCAACATATGTAATGCATTCATTTTGCATAGATCGTACCACTACAATCTAATTTCTGCATGCACGTTCCTCAGAGAACTTATGGAGTTACTGAGCCACACAATGCGAACTCAAGCAATACAAAAACCTCCTTCAACTTTACGTAACTGACAATTCCACATGCCTAGATATCAATAAGGTGTTATACGATGTACGTAATCTGTTCCATGGTATGTGTTATCTGTGTTACACTTATATACAGAAACCCTGGCAAGGCCCCATTTTCATCAGAAAATAGTCACTTATATTACGCTCAAGAAGCTTGAGTCGAGCTGGCACGAATATCGCAAATTCACACTGACCAAGTCACGTTCAAAAAGCAATGCACTCGGTAACATATGTTTGTTTCATTGTGTGCGACAGGAGCAGCTTGGACTTCTGTAGACCATTCCAAGGACAGAGGGTGCGTGGGAGATTCTGACTCGGAACAAGGACCTTTTAACAATGTAAAGAATGCTTTCCACCTACAAAATCACAATAATCAGGCTTCACATTAGGTGAAAAATATGAATGTCCTATTCATGCCAACCCACAAAAGGTCATCGCCAGCAACAAATATATTTCACTAAACAGGAGGTTAGAACAGAAGTTCTAAGTATTCGAAATTTAAAGGAAACGATCAGTTGTTTACGTAAAAAATACGTAGAATTGACCAAAACAAATAAGAAGTGGAACAGTGTGCCGCAGCCACCGTGAACATTAACCTCGTCTCCCATCTACGGCCAGAGAGCCACTTTAAACTTTCAGGAAATGTCAAACATATTGCAGAGGTTGATTAGCCTTCCTGACTGGTTGCAGAGTAATTTTGGATATGTGCCAAATGTCTTTTGCTACCTTTATTTACAAGCCACCAGCATAAATCAGCAGCATTGAACAAGAAACACTAAGGAGAGGTTCGTGAACAACAGATTCTCTCAAGTTTCACCTTAAGGTGACCCTACCACGTTCTCAAAAGCTTAATTTTATTTGGAGTGGACATGGTGCCAATTAGAACTTGGCATGGATTTCTTCTTCCCTTTTGGTTGAATGTCAGTTGCTCTAGAAGTTTCAGAGGGGTAAAAAAAAAACCACCATTCAACCCAATAAATAAAGGACTTATTAATAATTTTTAAATACATAAAATCTGTTTGACATGAATAAGTCCAAAAAGCCATGAGATAGGGAGAGAGGGAGAGATATACATACATACATACACACACTGTATATTTAAATAAAAGTAACATTTTGGTAATCGTTAAGTAGAACTTTCAACCATGGAAGATATGTCTTCTTCGCAAAGAAGAAATACAGAAATCTTTAAGCCTTCCTTACCAAAAGTAGCCATCTAAAATAGTTCTATCCCGAAAACACCGAACAGGAAGCAAGAAGCTACATGACGGGGTGACCGACCAGTCAATAAGACAGCATCAATCATGGCACATGCTAGAGCCAAATGAAGAAAGCCTTCATCTTCATTCTAAAATAAATTAGAAAGTGTGCACACCCAAAATAATACAAAAACTCTGAAATGAGGTAGGAATAAAAAAATAAATAAAAATAAAAAAAAACCGTCGGGGACACTTTGTCCAGCTGGAAAAGGCAGAATAGGAACATTAGTTTAGATGGGGAACCCATGAAGAGGTCACTAGTTTATCTTGAAAGACTGTAGAATGAAGGTTCATTTTACTAGCTCTGTAGAAACATTCTTTTATTATACCTTGTACCAAATGTTCCAATTCTACAACTGTAGCAACCCATCATTTACTTCCATCTAGATTGATTAATGACTAATGAAGACCTTGGTGCAACAGGGGTCATCAATAACATTGTCTTTTTGGAAAGACATCTCTACATTATAAAATACATGGATAGTTTTTTGCTAACGGTTAACAGAAGTCCTATTGTTTGCACCTGCCAAGACCTACTAGCTTCACTCAGGGGCCGTTCTAGATCTGGGTTTCTAGAAACGAGCAGTCACATTAGACATCAGGCTGCTGTGGGTTACTTAAGACTTGTCATATCTCCAAGCACAGTCACACCAGTCTGATTAAGAGTAAAATAGGCACAAAGTCACACATCGCCTCTTTTTTATCCAGAGCAACAATAGTCAGTCACAAGAACCTATTCCTTGGCTGCCATTAAGAGGTTAAAAGGCTGCTTCTCAATCTCTTGGCGAAGATCAAGCGCACTACCATTAAGAGGGAAGCTGGAAGCAAAATTATAATCAGTACTACACAATGTACATGGGTCTTTGAAGCTTTTCCAAGGTTCCTTTCATGGCTGATTATACCATGTCAAACTTTCAACATAGGATAAAGGTGAACATTGTTTGGTCTAATAGGGTTAGTGTGAGGCACCAATCGAGGGGCTGCTTGTACTTTTCGTACGCAAAGGGTTAAAACATCACAATGTGAGGGCTTTGAGCAGAAAACTATTTACCGGTTCACGCAAGTGTGCTCTTAACGATTTGGCTGAACGGCGGACACACTAAGAAACCAGCTGGGCATTTGCAGACCTATGGCTTCAAACATGGATTTGGGTAAAAATAATTTCGTTTGGCCAGCAGTCCACATTAAAAGGGTAAACTAGTCGTCCAAGCAATTCAAAAATGGCGGAAAAATGCTACTATGGGGTATATATTCGCCTTCCTAAGAAGTCTACATTATCTTCAGTCGAACAGGTGCGGTCTTCAAACTATTTTGGTAGCACAGCTGTTAGAGGCCTGGTCCTATGACCCCCCCTGGCCGTTCCCTTCTTTATCTTTACTTCCCACTCTTTCCATTTGTAGCCGTGACAGGCATCCAGTGGAATGCGTGTCCTGATTTTCGCCATGGGAATGATCATCATCTCTTTCCGGGCAAAACAAAAATGACGATTCGAATGCTTATGGTGGGTGACGTGTCGGAAGGACTTACGTCCATATGGACGTGTCCGAGACATGCACACAAGTTAGAGCACCTCCAAAAGCTCTACTTAAAGTTTGTGACGTTGTACATCTCTTCTTCGGTAACAAAGCAAGGAGAGAACAAGCGCCCGCACAATGGTAGATTTATTTCAAACAGGGAAATTGGTAAGAACGCAACTCAAAATGTGCAGAAAATCTTAAGTTTTCCACAAGGGTTGTTTGTAATTGTCTGTCAAGTAAACAACGCACATAAAATAATCACATAAAGGACATCCCTGTGCTATATAAATGAAATATTAACAGCCCCTCCCCAATTATTTATTTCTAACCCGTATGTTCAATAACATATACGCCAAGAATAATCTTTGATATATTGCCAAAAAACACAACAAAACAACCCTTTCTGAAGTATAGCTAATCATGACCTCCAGAAGTTCTGTGCACAGTTCGCCCTCCCCTGATGTACGCCAGGTGTGGAGTCAGAAATTCATAAGCATCATGTGATTCCTCCCAACTTCCCATTTACGATCCGGTTCCAGTTGTTTCCACTCATCTCCCCAAATATTCGGGCTTACCACGTCACTACCTTCTGAAGTCTAAATCAAAGAAACGTGAGCATTCGCAGAGTAAAAACACTATGAGAAAGGGAGATTTTCTGTACATTCCCCGTCATATAAACAATGCCAGTGTCTACAATTACCGTATTTGCTCGATTATAAGACGAGGTTTTTTTCCCAGAGCAGATGCTCTGAAAAATACCCCTCGTCTTATAATCGGGGTCGTCTTATAATCAGACCTCAAATAGGTCCGACTATGAGACTAAGATCCAGATCCCCTGCAGCGATGCAGGGGACCTGGATCCACCTGTGCTATGCCCTCCCCCTCAACTTAACGGTGCTTAGTCCGGGCAGCGTGTAGAGCGATAGTTGTGTACACGAATCGCGTAGAGCTCTACACGCTGCCCGGACTAAGCTGCGGGGGACTTAGATTTTGGGGGGTCGTCTTATAATCGAGCAAATATGGTAAATAGGAGATACCGAGAAAAAAATGTAACTCTCCTACCAATAAACAAAGATCACGGATTTCCTCAAATATACGGGATTTTTTTCCCATTCCAAAACTGCTAACTTTTGGCTATTCCAATTCTTTCCACTGTAGCACAAAACAGATAAAGACTGTTTATCAAGAGCATGTGACGGGACAATCATGGTAATCAGAGAAATATGTGTGAGGCTCTTATTGTGAAAGCAACAGGCAAACTTTGGCTACAGATGGAACTGTCCTGACCACCTAATAAAATATCATTCAGTATTTATTCTGCATATTAGAACATTTTCTCCCATTTCCATGTGGTTTCAGTCTCTGTCCTGGTGGGGTTTGTGTGAAACGCTCTTCAGTTTCTTTCCATGCAGTAAGCTCCTGATGTCCCATTTTCGGATCAGGAGTGACACGTAAAACGGACCTGTGACGTTTGTGTAATTACACAACCTTTTAGTGCCTTTGCCCCTTTTAAGGCTTGGGTTAGCACTGAACCCTGTGGCTCCTAGTCATTACAGTCCATATCCTTGGCAGACACTCATGCATGGTGCTAAGACACTAGCTAAGAGCTCACAATCTAGAGCTTATCTAGCAGGAGGCTCCAGACAAGTGTGTTGAGTATCTCTGCATACAGTAAGCATATTGCTAAAACTTTTTCACCCTTGTTTCTGGGTTCAATAACGAACCTCGCTGCTCCTCGACTGTCCACAGTCCGTAAATCAAGATTAGCCAAATGAGGGGTTAGCAAATGCAGAGAGTTTCTCAAAAGAACCTCGCTATGGAGACTGAAATAGGAAGGAAGAAGTATTTTTTTCTATTAAAATAAATCCATGACTTTTACTTTAACACTCTTTAGTCTCCTAAAAACATATCTAGTGTGGTCTTGAATCGCTCACCAGCAGAGTGAAGTCTTGGTTGTTGACCTTCTCTTTGAAACAGAATACATAAGGATTCCAATACAAAATTAACATAGCAACAGAGACAAAGGGGAATTATGATCCAGCGAGTGTATTCCTCCCACTGCATTGTTGTAATGGTTCCAAGGAGAAAAGATGTTACGGAGAAATGTGTTTAATGGCATGATGCATGCCCAATGCGTTAAGCAAACAACATAATCCTCCCACTGTGCATACATATCTGCCACTGCACAGAAGTCTCTTTCTTCCCACAAATTAATAGCCACTTGCAAATTATCCCGCTCAGGATAGCTTTATTCTGAACTGAAACACAATTATAAGTTTTGCAAGCACAACATGTATTTTCAGATCTTCTATTGTGGACTGCATGACATCAGCATGGTTCCTGGACCGGTCCCTTACAATTAAGAGAGGATTCATAATTGTCCAGAGAGCACTTCCTGTTTTCCAGGAAGTCCTGTGGCCATGTATTGTGCTCGTATCGTCAGCGTTCGCATCTACGTCCCAATATTGGATCACTAAGAAGCCATTGTGCTTCCTGCACTTGAGAGAGTCCTCTGTTTCAGAGACATCTCAGATGTATCCAACATCTGGTGAGAAAATTGAATACCAAACTCCAAGAGGAGTAAAAACCGGGATATTTGTCAGACTGTACAAATGTATAAATCTCCAAAAATTATTACGGAGGTTAAAAACATATATATAAATGTATGATTTTGATTTACAGATTTGGAAAAAGGATCGTACTCGTTTTTATGGCATCACTCAGCACGAGTTCATTGCTATGATGAGGACAATATTTTCTTTTTTACCCACCATGTCAGAAAATGATTATGGTAACACCCGTGTGGCCCAGATGAGCTCTATTATTATAAGTAACTCATTTAAATCAAAACAGAACTTAAATTAGCTTTTTTGCAGAAATGAATCAGTCAACACAACCATGTCGTAACCATGGGGGCGTATGTATACCTGTAATGTGTATTCCCTAGCTAGTTGTCCAAAGTGACCCCAAAAGCACCCTATCACTACAAAAGGGTCATGTTTGCCCTTCTCATTGAGGAAAAGTCTCCCTGGTCTTTTGTTACCAAACACTTTCAAACTTTTTAGAAGGTGGAAAATCTGGGGCTGTAAGTTTATTTTTTGAGTTGTGATTCCATCAAGATCAATAGGTTCTTATTGTGGGACATCATACGCATTTAGCTTTCCAGCTTTCAAATTCGATGTTTATGGACTGCACCGATATCTGAAATCTTTCCTGATTCACATGATGCTACCTTCGCCTGTTTGGAGAAGCAGTCTGGTCATACTAGGACAAGATGCTTCAAGTCCATAAGACTGGGTTCACCAACCTTTAATTTTAAAATATTCCTAAATTCGGTGTTTAGCGGCTTGTTTGGCTCAGGATTCGGAAGCCAAGAACTGCTTAGGAAACAAAGAATCGCCTGAGCAAAATCCACTCGATTCCGAATTCTAACCCAAAGCTCAAGTAGAAAAATAACGCAGTTCCATTTCAGAGTTTAATTGATGAGAGCCAGGCTGAGTATCGTGGGCACACTTCTACTGAGTCCTTCCGTGGCAAAGGCATGTGGTCATACACAGGGGTGCATATCGGAACCTTTACTACCCATAAATGGCTTTATACAGCTCTTCAAACATATCTAGAGCAGACTTTCCTTCTGAAAAGCTAGTTGACAAACTAAAAACCCCTTAACGTCTCTATGCGGCCGAAGGTCTTCCAATCTTTACCATATTAATTCCTGCCACAAATGAATTACCTGCTCAAAGCTGCTAATACATTGGGGGCTATCTGCACTCCGACTGGACAATTAATACCGTGTCCTACTTTCTCATACCACAAATTTTACAGCTAGCCAACACTCTGTAGGCGTCACTGCACAAGACTACAGGGATGGGAACATCTTAGGTCAAAGGAATTATTCAACACCCACAATCATTCACTCAGATCTCTAGGCTCTGTCCGCTAATGAGTGTCTAGCTGGAGACAGAAAGCAGACAGATCCCCTTTCATAGCACTCCTACATCTCCTATCCAAGGTCTACCACCCTTAGGAATTAAACGGCTCAGCAGAGCACAGCAATTAGCAACTAAAGGATGTCCCCTTAACCAACAGCAATCCAACCAGCTCACGATTAATAACTTACAAATTAGTTTAAGTAAACTAATGGTTTTCCATGGTTTGTAGAAGAAGAAAAATAATGCTGGTGTCCATAATTCCATGCATGGACACACATGTGTGCACACCCCCCATTACGTCTCCATTAAACACACCTTCTTAATTTCCAATAGTAACATATAGCAAGGCAGGTGTTGTAATACGAGAATAAATGTAACTTACTTTTCCCATGGCTTGTGAAAGCCATTCAACAGTTTACTAAATTAACCACAATTCTTACAGCGGTGGAACCAGTTAAGCCTGTGGACTTTCTACCACACATCGGATTACCCACTGGGTTATGCCTCCTTTCTAGAGACCTGCAGCAGTTATAAAGCAAGTTAACACAAGACGTATAGAAAAAACGCATTTAATTAGTTGTTTAGTTCTAAGCATATTAAAGGCTTGGGTTCTCCAAAAGGTCCCCGCAAGTGCCGCTTCTCTGGAAAGCCATACGAGGGATTCTAGGTTCCTGCACAGGCTGTCCCTGAAATATTAGGGGTATGGTGGCATTTGCACATGATACATGGTATTTTATCAGTAATATATATATTATATATGTATATACACACACACACACACATACACTTTTCTTTGACTTAATAATGTAACTTTACAATTATAGTTTAATAGGTGCTGTCTCTCTGTCCAACACTTTTGTAATTTGATGTAGCGCTAGAAGCATCGTTCACAAGAATTATGTATCCTTTGCAGAAAGTTTTGAGTAAAATGTAACCTCTTTCATAAATTTTGGAACACCTGTCATGTGACACAAATCAGACACCGATAGGTTGTCGCCTTGGAAACAGAAACCTCCACTTATGAGACCACAGATTTTTTTTCACGCCTTTTTGACTGCAAATATCTAAAAATACACTGAATTTCAGTCATCGTTGCTATTTGTGTCACCACACGACAACATTAATAAACCCGGCTTGGGTTTCAGGGAGGGAATCACGTTGTAATGGATTCTTAATATCCAACGTCTCATTTCTATCGTAGACGCCTGTATTGTAAACGCCACCACGAGTTCATAGTCTGCATTCTATGCTGATGCCTCTTGGCATTCCAGAAATCCTTCTAAATGCATTTCATAGAAACATAATCAACTCATGTGTTGCCCTGTGTCATGAGAAATGTGCCAGAACGCACAGCTGTAGGTTGGGTATTACCGTCTCACAATAATATCATAACATATCTTATATTACCTACCATCTGCCCAAGATATGTATGGGTGGTCTGTCATTTCTATCATTCAATACGTTGATGTCCCAGCGGATCATACGATATATATTCTCACATTCAGGGCATGCCTCGTGTGTACATTCCAAATGAAACATTTCAAATATCAAGTACTGTCACGCCATCATTTGACAAAACACTTCAATATCTACTTGTTTAGAACTGGGAATTGCAGAATTTGACAGCAGATTTGACCCATTCGGCCCCAGCTACTCTGTTTTTCATTATGTGAAGACTCAGACCTTAATCAGCCGTTGGTCTTGTCTTTGGTTCAGGAACCATATGCCTATCCCATGCATGTTTAACTTCCCACAATGTATTAGCCTATGGTTTCTGTAAGCCCAAACTGCTACCGGAGGTCCTGTTCGCCCAATGTACTGCACTGTAGAGTATGGTGGTGCTATACAAAACAATACATAACAACACAGGGCATTTTCTCTGGTTTTGGCATCCTTCGCTTTGAAGGGGCACAATACAATTTCTTAAATGTAATAGTTTGTCTCTCTTAGTGGTGCTCTCTTGGTACAAACCCATTGTCCTGAGATTAGAGTCCTCTTTAGCTACCACCCCATACACTTTAATTGGGGCTGACCATGCTGTTGTGGCCGGAAGATTAAGTACACTTTCCATTCTCAGATCTCCACAGGGGTTCTAAACATTCTAATTACTATTTGAGTGCAACTGAAACGCTCTAGCGCCTTGGCCAACTGGTGCTGAGCTTGCGTTCTTTTCATCTCATGCTAAATCCTTATCTTTTAATACACCCATATAGCTTCAAAACACCCCCCCCACCCCCAACTTCTCTCCAACTGCCCCAGTGACTAAAACCAGATTACTGTTTAATAAAAGCCTCACCCGTTACGGGGGAAATATCACCAAAATTCAAATTTCTAAATACATGTTTCCATACATACTTCAAGATTTTGAAATATTTTATAATGACTTTATTTTAGAATTCCCCACAACATTTTAGAACGACTCTCTGTATATAGCAATGGGGTAGGAGTCAGTCTTCTATTCTGAATGAAGATAGAGACACAGTTTTTTTCCTGAGCTTCAAATTAAATCCTACGTGCGTATCAGAAACCAGTCCAAACAGAGATATTGCTTAGAGTGACACCTTTTGTTTTGTAGACTTTTCTTATTGGTATCGTTTCTTATGGGTAGAAGTTCTGGGGGAAAATCTAGTGCCAATGATTTCGAACGCCAATGGTGCCAACTACGAACAATAGACCATGATGTCTGGAGAACTTATTTTTTAGTTTGCTTGTGCCATTCTCTAGACCAAGGACTGATTAAGGTTTGAGTCTACATCAGGAAAAAACAGTAGATGAGCTGATTGGTTCTTATCCGATGTCAAATTCTACATAGTTATTTTGTAACCAGATGAATTGCCAATTCATATGCACAACGCTTAACATTACAGGGCCAGACTGAAGCGTTCAACAAAAGTTCTGGCTGTCTGATGCACCCAGTGTTAAACACAGAGTCTAAGGTGGCCAAGGACACCTTCTACTGCTACTCCTAGGTCTTTGCGTTAGGTGGGTTTTTGTTTAACCAGAACCCTACTGGGCATATACAGGTTCATCAGGATGTCTTTAGCCACCAGATCATCTTTAGTCTTCTGCTTTCCATTCTATCCTTCTAAACACACCTCTACGATCAAACTCATAACATTACAGCTTTCAAACCCCATGAATTTGCCAGAACGGTCTCAACGACCAGGCATGTGTCCCAGCGCATGTCCTGTTTATAGGGCCAGCAGGAAGGACAGATGCCGTGTGATGTCATGTTATCACACGTTCACATGGATCGGTTTCTGTAGACATACTCTTACCCTTAAGATGGGATGTGGAACATATTTCCTTCCCTTGAAGGTTAAGCTTTACAAGAACAATAAATAAAGGCTAAAAGAAGATGTTAAAGTGGGAGGAAACATTCTTCACTGGAGGGTCAAAAATACAACTTTAGACAACCTCATGATCCTACAAAAAAAAAAAAAAAGACAGACATAGTAGATGTATTCCAAGACACGGTCATATAACCCGGAGTGACATTTACAATGGTTTTGTTTGTTATTAATACAAAGCAACAGTGACCAGTTCTGGCTACAGTCAATTTGTGGGCTGCTTAGTTCCAACCACTACCCAGGACAGGGGCCAAAAAATTGGGACTGTCATGCAAAAACCAAGACTGTCGGGATGAATGCTGTCACATTCAGTCCAGATTAATTGTTTCACGGGGATCTGAACTAAAATCTTTCAGTTTTTACGCTCTCGTAGTCTCGGGCATGTGGATTACCAGCTTCTGGTTTGCACAGACCTGAATGCGTATATATAATATATATATATAGCTAAAAAGATTAAAAAGCATTAGCGTGATCTCCGTCCTCTGTGCGTGGCTTTCTTTGGAGTCAAGCTTACCGGCGCTCCGGTGAACAGGATCGGTTTCAGACAAAACTAAGCAAAAACCCGGGGGGGGGGGGGGGTTCCTGCATACATACAGCTATTATTATCTATTATTGTTTTATATAGCGCCATCATATTCCATAGTGCTGTACAACGGGTAGCCAGGACATAAGTAGTATATAACAACAATTTGACTTACAGAAACCGGTCAGGAGGGCTCTGTGCACAAGAGCTTACAGCTACGTTATTAAATGCAGAAAAATAAAAAAAACATACTTTTTAACAATTTACTGCAGAATGTTTGGATGGGATTGCAGTTTATATGAAATGAGCTATAAAGGTTAAATTCAGCCTGGAGTTCATTGAGGCTTCAAGCTGCTGCTGTTACCAGCCAAGCGCATTACAAAGAGTTTTCAAAGTCTGGCATAACTAAAACAAGGGGCAGACCAACGTGCTGGGAGGGGGGGTATTAAAGTCGGGGATGTATAAAAATGCAGGAAGAACTGACAACACCCCTCCCCCCCTTAAATAGCAAAAAACTGAACCCTACAACACCATCAGTGGTTATGGTCTCTGCGAAGAATTCAGACACCAAGGAAAAGTAGGTGTCTGCACGCAATAAACCCTGTTTTAACCCTCTAATACCAGGGTGTAACCCACTAAATGCATGGTTGTGTGTGTTTCCGGCACGGCCAATGTTGTTTAGATTCCCCCCCTCCCAGTATAAAACAAGTAAAATTCACTAAAATAAATAAATATATATATATATATATATATATATATATATATATATATATATATATTATACAGATTCCTGGGTATTGGTCAATACAGTCTGCTGATTCTTTATAAAAAAAAAGCTACTAGTTTTATGTACTAGATGCCACTAAAATTATCAGCCCTCCATCCAGCAGAAAGCTACATATATAACAATAATAATTTATAAAAAATATAATAAATAATAAAGAAAAATCACAATGGCGCAGTTAGGTCATTTCCTGTTAGCTACGGATCTTGTTAATATTCTACAGCATACGAAAGGTATAATCTTGTATTTTTAGTGGAAGGAAGTGACTCATGCACCTTAGACATGCCAGAGGGTAGAAAAATGTAACGTCAAAGTTAGTATTAAATGGTTATATCATACCTCCCAAGTGCCCCTGCTCAGGAGGGACAGTCCTTTTCCAACCCAAACCCCTCTTTTCCAGGAGCTCAGAATGTTTGCTGGGTATATCAGAGGTTTCTACAGCCCCAGCAGTCACAATAGGTATGTTTAAATGATATGTTTATAAATGAAACAAAAAACACAATGTTATACAAAACACATATGAATAGGTTATAAAGTTGCAGCCAAGCCACACTACCTGCGTATTAAAAGGCACGGAGCGCCTAGTAATGCATTGCATAGAGGTGGTGCCGGCTCGGAGAGCTCCCTTGTTAGCGGCCCATTGGACAGACACAATGGAAGGGCAGATTGCAAATAGGGGGGGAAAAAAAAGGGAAAACACTAAAAAAAAAAAAAAAATAAATAAAATTGAGTCAGAATTGAGAACCGGTTTTCTTTTTAAGCAAATGACTCTCGGCTCATACATCGCGCTCAACCTCCGTGTCCTCCTTTTCATGAACTTTCAACATCCTAGTATTATTATTATTTTATTTATATAGCGCCAACAATTTACGCAGCGCTTTATACACTATATGCATTCAAGGTGTATGACAAGATGAGAAGTGACAGACTAAGACAAACAGTAGCCCTCTCTCCCATAGCTACTAACAGTCCCAAATCTGCTGGGTGTAAGACAAGCTGCATCCTGCACATATCTTTCACGTTTTAATTACACGGTCAAGGGATTCTTTAATAAAAATTCAATCCTCGGAGCCTGTTGGAGAATACATACCAAGCGCTGCACGGTATAAAAAGAAATACTATTCCCAGTAGGCACGGTACATTCTCCACGGGCCATTCCAGTCACCCACCCCCCACACACTTTTTTTTGTTTTACAGGGCAGTTGAAGAAGTAACATCACAATGCTTGGATTCCACATCAAAGCCCCGAATTCTCCCGGCAGCGCGTAAGGTACACAGAGACTTTAAAGACTTCAGTTAATGTTCTGAAAAGTTTCTTTCATACCCTAATCACCGAGGGAGGGGTTTGGAACGGAATCTTTTGTGACCCCGATCGCTATTAAACATACAGTTCATTATTAAAAAGAAAAAAAAGTATTGATAGAATGCTATTAATGGTATGCAAGAATTCATTAAAAAGTGGCAAAAAAAGACACGATTCTTTGCTTGTGTCTCATTGGCCAGTCTGACGCCCCGGCTGAGCTTTTGTTAGTAACCAAAAACGGGTAAAAAGCCGAAATAAGTAATTCATCCGACGCTCTCCTGGATGCGATTCAAAGAGCAGGTGCCCTGCGGAGAACGGCAGACAACATGCTGCTCAAAACCAGACTCAAGTTCTATTTACACACAGTTTGTGTCGATGTGGCCTTTAGACGATTGGGGGGGGGGGGGAGTCGCTTTAAGCAGTCACCCGCTGAAAAGGGGTTTAAGTCTATTGATATGGAAACCCCTTAAAAGTAGAATAAAGGGTTAACAGCATGTTCTTCTACTGGAAGTAATTATACAGTATAATTAATCCTCCTTCTTGAAAAAGGGGGGTAAGGAGACGCTAGAAAACCGTCCCAAACTCAGTAACCGGTAAAAAGTCATGTGAATAAACACGCTACATACACACGGAGTTATTTGATCAGCGCTTGTGTGTACTCTTGAGTACGTAAAGCAAATAAACGTTGGCAGATCTGTAATTTCGTCATGTCCCCTGAAGGTTCAATGAGAAATAAAAAAGGCAGCATTTTTATGAATGTACATCAGCCACCTATCAGTGCCTAGTTTTGTGTCACATGACAATTAAGTGTTCCGGGTAAAAAATGATGAATTGAGCTAAATGGGTAAAAAAAATTAAGTTATATATTTTTCTAGTTCTGGGCATTTAAATTCCTGTAGATTCCGGAGGAACTGTATTTAAAGAGATTATGCGGGATAAAAAGATTATCACTATATGATTGCCAGGAAATAAATGTTTGATGCCACTTGTAGAAACATTACAGCACCGGGGTAGTCAGTATGGTTGCCGGTTGAGTATTCATTGGGAATATCCTTGATAACTGGGTGGCAAGACTCCACAACGGGTGTTCTAGGACTCTCGCGGAGGATGATCTGTAGGCTTGGAACAGCCCCTTATTTGATTGCTACATTGGTTCTACAACTGGAACTCTGTAACCTTTTGTATGTTTAGTTGAGGGGATAAATATTTATACTTCTTTAGCACTGAACGCCCATTTATCACTTGGAAGCACACGCACAAGAGTTGTCCATAGATCATGATGCTCTGTCGGCCAAACTCTACGGTTTCACCGCCACGTCACTGCCCAATCTACGAAAGGTCTCTCAGCTGTCACTACTCATCAAGGTCCCTGTACAGGCCCATGTTGCTACAGCTTTCCTAGAACATCACATCAAGACAACAGATCTGCCCTTCTTTAGTTTACAAGTCCCCAGAGGGTGTAAAAGAAAACAAATCTCAAACGGGGTTGACTTAAGTCCATGTGTTTTTTTTTTCCCTTGACAAAACACAACTGGTGAGAGGATCTTAACACTAATTGCCTTTGTTAAAAAAAAAAGTCTCCAAAGCAGCCTGTAGTTCACGCTTGTGTCCTTATGTTCCATTTTTAAAAAGCATGTAGGAACTGCAAAACTCAAAAGAAACCCCATAAAATATGTCAAGCATCTTATATCTTCTCGTATCACATACAGCCAGAGAAAGTATGATTATAGTTATTTGGTAGCTTTGGTAGATGATACGGCCAACACCCCAGTATAATGTAGCAAAGGCTTTGGGGGATGGAAATCTACACCCAAATAACAAATGTGGACCTTTTTTTTTATCAGATAGCCTATCTGATGTATGTAACACGAGCAGAAATTGTCCTCTGATGTGCGCCCCCCACTGAATTAAACAAATTTTAGGAATTTGCATATGTATTAAGAAAACTTCTCGAAATTCTGGCTGCCCGTGGATAATATCAGACATATTATAGATCTTTAGTTGTCTAATCTACAATTACAACAACCCCCAATCCATATCTCTGCCTATACAATGCACACGTAATACGTAAATAAGAAGGAAATGGATTGAATAGAATGCAGATATCGATAACAATAAACAGTTCTTTGGGTTAGCTTTTGTCATGTGGAAGAACAGCCATTGTGTCATAAAAAAGATATTAGCATGTTAATGATATTAACATATGCATTCAGGTTGTATGTTATGGACACAAAGCCAAATAATGTGATTATTTCTAGACTGCTTTTGTTTACCGTGATCGCCAAATCACACTTGCGTGCGTCACACAATTTGGAATTGTCAATGAGGGACAGTCTTCTTTTATGGGGCGTGGATAGAGGCATGGCAGGAGAGAGGGCAAACAAAACTTTGTGTAACCTATGTATTTTATATTTTTAATTTATAAGCACATTTCCTGATGTTTCTATACAAATCAGGGTGATATTTAGAGGCGTAGAACATGACGATATATGTGTACCCACCACATAATTTTAAGCAACTTGAAAAGCGGGACCAAAGAAGTTTGGTCCCAAAGTCCTCTTAAAGATTGACTCTTGGGAGGTGGCTGGCTCAGCAGAAGGAGCAAAAGCCAACTTGGATCCAGAAGTGGAAGACCCCTTCCAGCACTGGGTCCTTGTGGTATTCTTCCAGTGCTTGGCTCTAGCAGCTCTATGGCCAGCTTACCCACCTCATGGGTAGTTTTAATAAATGGATCTAACAAAAGGTAAAAGCTGCAAAAGGTATTATTGTAACCAAGGAGCCGGTGGTAGGCAAAATTAAGAGACAGCATGCCATAAGTCTTATAAACATGAACCCAAACAGGTGATAAGAGAAGATGGGCCAAAGGCCATGTAGGACATCCATTCTTTAGCAGAACTCATTGTCTATGGAAGTAATATCAACTCTAACAGACCAAAAAAAGAAAACTACATTTATCTATAGATTAAACAAACTCTTATTTTCTACAACTCTTTGTGAAGATCCGTATCACGAACAATACTATCATTTGCGTTTAATGCCCTCATACGTGTGCCTGTCTGCTTGACAACAGGGGATATCCTGTAGGCCTGTGTAGAGCACTATGACATCACCGTATTCCCTAAATAAAGTGTCCAGCTAGGAACCAGGAAGTGGCCAATAAGAATAAAAGCCAAGCCCTGCATCTTTGGAATTCTACTATTCCCATAGGTAGGAACAGCAGAATTTTGTTAATAGAAGGTTTAGAGGCCAGGGGATATAAAACTTCCCTTTTACTGGCCTTCTAAATCTCAGCCACCCCTCAGAGCTATGACGTTTTACAGACTTTATCTGAATTTGGGTTCTTCTAGTAAAATGTTTTTACTGCCTATAGGATGCCCTTGTTGTCAGTTATGTGCTATTTTGAGTGACACCACGCCGCTGCTTTATGGTAATACTAATGAAGTCTGTTCCATGAGCCAGAGGGCCCAATTGGGTGTTTAAGACTAAACCCTTCTATTGTTTACTACAGGGCAGTAAAAAATAAGGAGTCTAGCAGATTGGGCTGATATAATAGAGCTGGAACACATACAAAACGGCTCGAATGCAGCTTCCTGGAAACAATAAATTATGAGAAAGCGAGCAATGAGAATATTTTTTTGAAAACTCATCGTTAACATGATACCGGGAATTAAAATGGCGGGCGTTCCCCGTTAAAGTTGTCTCCCTCTCTCTTTATTTGCACAAGTGATATACACTGGCAATAAGAGGACAGACAGAAAGCATTAAAAACATTTATAAGGAGCTGGGCAAGGAAGCCTGACCTTTGTTGCACTGATTCATCAGTTTGTTGATAATGCGCTATCTTCCTAATTGAATGTTAACAATAGCAAACCATGAGTCACAGTATCTGTGTTTGTACACAGCGTACAGTCCACTGTTCGCCGTTAATGGAAGCTGTGTGCGAAGCCGAGGTTTCTTTATATTTCTTATCCTCGGCTATCTAGGAAGAGATTGAAGGAGCACAACATCCACCCACCCTATATTGCATGGCATTGTATAAAGTGTATAAACTACAAATCATTAACAAAAAGATCAGGACAAGCAAACAAAAAGGAAATGGAATTTTATATTTTAACATAAATTGGGACCAATCGGCAAAGAACTCATGGACCAAACCACCATTTGGGAAGAAGAAAAAAAAAAAAAAAAAAAAAAAAAAGGTGCTAAAATTGTCAGCTACAGACACTTGGTGGAGCAGAGATGTACGGTAATATCAGATTGCTTAACACCCCCACTACAGCTGCACATACCTTACAACTCCCCACATAAGTACGGAGAGGGCAAGGCATCTATATCATATTCTTCGGGATTCTGGAATAAGGGAATACGTATCACCTGTTTTTATGTATCTTGAAGGAATCCTTAAGTCCAAGCCACAAATGGAAACAAGAATCGAGACAGTAGAAGTTGAGTGTGGGACAACTCATAGTTCCTCTGGATGATTAACAATTACACCCCATGTTCTTTATCAGGTCCTCCAAGAAGAAACACCTTTTCGCATCTTTGCATTGTTCAAGACCTACCATATCGCTGTACATCAGTTAGAGCTAATGGTCCATCAACAATCTCAGGAGCATGTATTACTCTCCAGACATGTATGTTCTTCAAAATCAACCCACGCAATGTCAGGAGTGGTCCATAAGTTACATTACTGATATCAACCAATAGATACAATCCATAGAACTCCATACCTTTCAGCGACTGTTGTTGCTCTATACATTTTGAAACCAAAAACACAACCATATAGCAAAAAGACAAAGGAGATGATACGTCTTTATAGAAGGAACAGACAGGAAATTACCGACTGTACTTTTACAGTGAATCTTTTATATTACCCAATAACTTGCTGTCAAACGACCTATAATACGTTTAATCAGTTTGAATATTTAGTAACATTTTCATGACCCCTGAAACTTTAATGTATAATCACAGAGCACTTAATATGATTCAGCCTGTGTCATCGGTAAATCAGAGTAGGTGTGTTAACAGACATATCCCACAGGCAAATAGAGGCGCTGTCTCATAAAAAGGAGGCATATCCAGACAAAACTTAAGACTTGATGTCACCTTCTGAGACATCTGAACTTACCAAATCAGAACACAAAAAAACTAAAGCGACTACACACTATGTGGATGGGGTAAACCATACCTAATGTGCACCACATAGTAATACTGAATGTTTCCCACACTCCCAGCACTCAAAGAGTTAAGGGCTAAACTAAAATGACCCCCTCCTTCACATATCAGCAGTCTAAGGCAGTTTTAGCTACTTTCCATAGATCTTTCAGCCTGACAATTGAATACTTTTGGGTCACGAGGGCCCAGAACCTCATTTATCGATTTAAAAGTCCAGTATTTCTTAAACGATGGCCACTGAAATGCAGACACAAGACAACGCAACACAATTTTCACACCATCGCATATACCTGTTAACAAACACGGTGTATGCCAGCAGGTGTGCAGGGCGGGGGTAGGCGTAAAGAGTTAATATGGTTATTAACATCACTTTTATGGATACTGCTTTATTTAGAATCCATTAAGATATGGAATTAACCTCTTCAGATACCTACCAGGCCATCTATTAAAAATAAATAAATATATACATTTATAGAGAGGAAGCTCATACAATAAGAGGTTGTCCAAGACCATGCACATGTGACTGCATGACTGCTTGTTGACAAACCCCACTGCTTGCCCAGGGGAGGGGGATGCCTGCCTGCGCCTGGTGCCATACATCGCAGCTGTGGGTCCCACTGTCTGCTGGGATCTAGCATCATATGTTTTAAAAGCCACTGCTGACTTAATCCATTTCATGACACAGCAATCTGGCCATTTTCTGCCCAAAAGGATGGATTCTATTTAAAATAAAATGTATCTTTGTCTAGTGGAACTGTGACATTAAAATTACAAGTCAATTCATCCCTGGCATCTACTAATCAGACATTCACATCTATACGATTGATAGAATTCCTTGTTTTTTTCTTTTAGAATCTCACTTTACTCAGTTCCAGTATTGGAACTTTGGTACAGCTCTTTAAAACTACAGAAATAAAATATTTTCATAGAATGTTTATACAAATGTATCAGTTAGTGTAACAATCCATGCAAACTTTTACTAAATACAGACACAATAGGCAGACTGCACACTGTATAGACCAAAACATCCCAGGAGTGGAGTCCTTCCCAAACCACACCAAAGAACCCAGCATGTTAAGATATCCAACAGTTCCCCAGACTTGATTTATCATCCAAAATACATCCTAGGTTCCACTGCAAGGGTTAAAGCCCATTAACCCAAGCACTTTTCCTAATTCCCAGAGGTATGGGACCATGTGAGAAGGGACCTCAATACCCAACAATCACCAGGAGCATCTTCAAGTGCCTAGCAAATCCTCAAGGGACTGCAGGAGTCAGAATTCCAACAGAGCAGTAACAATAATGTAATATGAATGGGGGGGGGGGGGGGGTTAGATTAAGAAAATGATTTCTTACCAGGACTCTTGGATCTTGCTTTTTCTGCACACTACTTTGCCATCTGCATCAGGGTGAGGTTGAGCCTGGCTTTCCTCCTCACTCTCCCGTTGTTGATCAAATGTTTTTGGCCAGTGGATCTCTCTCTCTCTCTTGCACTGCTGTAGATGTCCTCTCCTCCCCAAACATCACTTTGTGTGCCTCTCAGCCCTCTCTTTTGATCTGCCTTACTCCCTTTTGTACTCTCCCTTTGCACTTCCTTTCCTCCCCATTCACCCTGCTTGAAACCACCTTGTGCCACAGACTCCTTGTGCCTTCTCTTCTTGCCACACCTCCCCCTCCTGTTGCCTCTCCTGCTGTGTCTGTGCCTCTCCCCCTTCTCTCTGCTTCACACTGGAGGGGCAGGATCTCTCCTAGAACAATTAGAAGCCCAACCTCTGGGTGCTGCCCAGATTCCAAACACCAGGGTCAGGTTTCCAGACTCTGCACCCCCCTCCTGCCTGCCTCAAGAGGCAACAAAATGCAGGAAAAAGGAGATTGCCGTTATTTGCATGCAGGAGAATCACATTTACTGAAGTCCAAAAGAGAAACTTCATCAGTAGACTTCACACCTCATGATGTCCCAATGGTTTCTGTGTAGAGCTATTGTTAATGCCCCGCACACTGAAACTGTAAGACAAACTTTAAAGGGGCCGGCTGTCCTTCTGTCTGTCTGCTCAGACGTATTTTAAATAACCGGTGAATCCCTTTTCAAATATATAGGGTAATCTGCTTGAAGCAGCCAATCAGTGGCAGGAATCGATGGGAGCGCTTACCGTGGATGCGCACAGGTCCGAACAGACCCCTTCTAGCAGCACTCTCCGACCGCTAGACCTGACAAGTGGAGAGTATATCACTTGCCCAAAGGTGTACTCCGCCGAACACATCTCCTGCACAGAAAGTAGCTGGGGGATGGGCGGAAAATCCATATTAGGGGTTCCGCAGAATCCCCTCGTGCATTCTCCAAAGAGACCCCATTATCATTTAAAGCAACCAGTGGCTGGAGTGTCCCTTTAATTATAATTCCTCTGTTTTCAGCTCTCAGGGAGATTGTCCTCTACATCGAGATGGTAGCCAAAAGTTACTATTACCACCGAGAGAAATTCATTCTACTACGTTTAAGTCTATGAAATGTATATAATTAACCATTGAAGATTTACCAGGAGGAAAGAAGAGAAAGAGGACATGAGATTTAAATACAGGAAGGAAGTTTCTTTCAAAAGAGGACAAATGTTAGAACAAGAAGCCTTGATCTAAAACTAGAAGGTCAGAGGCTTAGATGTAACAGAAAAAGGTTTTATCGAGAGGTCGGTAGATAAATGAAACGGCCTCACATCAGAAGTGGTAGAGGCTAATACAGTAAGGGAATTTAAGCATGCATGGGATAGGCATAAAGCTTTCCTGAAGACACCTTTAAGGACAGATTAAGTCTTTACATCAGGTAAAAAGGGCAGATTAGACGGGTTGAACCATTCTTATCTGCCTTCAGATTCTATGTATCTATGTCTGAATGATAGCCAGCTTTCTCTTAGGGACAGCCTAGCAGGGGTTGACGCTGGAGGACATTGAGAGCCAGGAAAATACACCAGAGATGTTCCTCGGCGTGCGCAAGGACATTGTGTACATGGGGCATCAGCGAGGAAGCAGACAATTTAAGCTTATGAAATGCCTACTGCAAGGAAATGAGGAATCTGAGGACAAAAACAGGTCAACGGGTCGAGATAGTAGAAAGAACTGGTGCACAGTTATTGTTTGGATGTGGTATTACGTTGAGGGATTATGCGGGTGGCAATGGACAGTTATTTAGTTTGCACAATGACCATGATTAGGTTACCTAGTGTTCAGAGATATTAGGAAGAAATAAAGAAGAGGCCGTATGTTTGATCTGTTGTAATTCATTGCAGGTTATTACTGTAGACTATTGATAGAGTCGGATAGCTAGGGCACCAAACTATTCTTATTAATAGTCTTATCTTTCACCTTATCCTTATTTCACCTAAAAAAAGAGGTTCTCTGACAGAAGATCTGCTGTTCCCCAAGAAAGAGGACTGCAAAGCTATGTTTATGAAATTGGCTTGGCTCTGGCCGATTGTTAATGGAGACATAATTGCATTTGGCGTGGGTTCATTTTGAATTTCATCCAGATCTAGAACAGCCTCATAATGAACATTTATTATACCATCTGACCCATTATCAACCCAAATTGCCAACCGTTACAAACAATGGAACCTCTTACCAGCTGACCAAGTCCTGGCACTCGCTCTATGTTAGTGCTCTTTTACTGTGAAACTGGCTTTGACATGCTGCCATGAGATAGGCAATATGATGTAATATGACCCCACCATACGATGAAAGCAGAAGATGATGTGATGTCACAGCTCTAGGCACCAAACACATTGCTTTCCACATAGAACCACTATCTGTTTCAACAGCGCAGAGTGAACAATCACAGCTATTATCACCAAATATTATCATATTTTCTGGAATATTTCGATGCAAAACCAATTTTTCTATTTTTTTGAGACTAAAAATGATATTTTCTTCAGACTAAACCTAATATTTTTGGGTGTGTTCAAGTATATCTATATAGAAAAATGGTTACATATTAGAAGAGGGTTTTGTTGTTTTCCTTCATCTGGATTCAGGTCATCTGGCACATGGGCAACTGGCCGACAGAGCCACACTACTGAAGCAGCAGATCAGGTGGTACAGGTTGCAGCTGGGGGCTCAGGTGACCAGTGGCCTTAAAGCACCAGGTCCGCCCCATCATCACCAGGCTGGTCCACCCCATCATCACCAGTTTGGCTCCATCTAGATCAGTGCCATTATGGATATCTTGGAAAGGTTAAAGTCAAAATATGTTACTGTGTAAGTTGGAAAACTAACAAATGCCAGGTATACATAACAATGAAAACATATGACTAAGTAGACATAACAGAGTTAAAAAGACTATCACTGCAGTTTGTGGAAAACAACAGTGACCCAGGAGTCCAAAGAAAGCCAAGACCGAGGTGTGGTTGCAGGATAAACAGTTTCCGACCTGCAGGGAGCGGAGGCTGCTGAATTATGGATGAGATAAATGGCATAGCATATGTTTCATATTCTTATCTGTCGATCATAGCTCTAGTTATTTATTTAAACATTTTCCAACCGAGAGAACAATCATTAGGCAGACACGGGGTATTAGGAAAAAAAGACAGACCCTGCAGGGAAGGCAGCTGCATATACAACAGGGAATAAAGGAGTCGACACAGGATAAAATGACACTAATCCCGGACAGAAATCGGGTACGACTGTATTGTTTGTCAACAATGATACAGTTCTCAACAACAATCAAAACATTTCCATGAGCCAGTTTCAAGAGTTAGTCATCTACTTTAATGAGCTAAAAGCAATTCTGCATTCTGTAGACTGACATCTTGCTGCTAACATAAATAACCATCTAAAAATTAGTTGAAGAGATTCATTTTAAGGGGGAACAAAATCACAATCCAGTTCTGAGTTAAAGGGCTAGAGCTGTTGTGTTTGACCTAACAATTTTAAAGCGGTTGGGGCTAGCCCCCCAAGAAAAGTCAGTGGTCCTGTCCACCGCTGTTGTCACCCGGCCACCAATGTCAGGGTTCCTGGTTGCCAGAACCTGGAAGTTACCAGGTATGCAGATTATGGTCCATGGCTCAATATGTTCAATGGCAAAGAGGAAGTTTGGACAAAACTAAAGAAGTAATAAATCGTTTCTTACTTTCTTAAATAAAATCTGTGAGTGTTTTATAATCATCTCACACTGAGCTTTTATATTACAAAAAGAAAAGTACTAACAGGAGTTGCATATCAAGATAAGTTTATAAGGAGCAAAAAAGATGATAACTGGTAGACATATTGAAAAAGACTTAACGCCAAATTAATACTACAAAATAATCAAGAGACTACAGAGCTTGTTGTGACACCCAGCACCCTAATGGTTACAACAAAAAGGTGCATAAGATAAAGGTAGGTAAAAACAATAAAATATCATTGATGAGCAAGAAAATGTATATTGTTTGTGATTTCAGTCCATACTCAGGACTTTCATAGAGCCCTGGTGATGGTTAAGACCCTCAGCAGTGAATCCTTAAGGGGTAGGCGTAAAGTAATCCTGAATTTTAGGCAAGACCAAGGACTGATTAAAGTCTGTACTGCAGGAAAATGGGCAGACTAGATGGGGCAAATGGGTCTTATCTGCCGACAAATTCTATGTTACTATGTATCTTTCCCTTTTTCTGAGGTCATCTAGGGTCTTTTTATTATATTATTATTATTAATATGAATAATAATTTTTATATGAACATATAATTATCTATATATATATATTTAAATTCTATCATATATATAGTATCATAATCTGCAGTGGTTTGGGCTCCCACTGCAAGGATATCCAACAAAAAGTGATGTTGTATGCAGGTCTGCTCGTATTACTTGGTCATCACTGTGTCCATAACACCCAGCACCCAGGCATTGGTTTCAGGTGTCTCCCGGCAAATTGTGTTTAATATAGATATTGTGTATTTAAAGGAATGGTTAACTTTTTAGATTAAAGATTACAGAGCGAGATGCTTAAATATTTGCAGATCATTTTAAGTCTGCCTAAGGGTTAAAGTCCTTTTTTCCCATTTCCCCTCCTTGGTCCAGATAAGATCATTTGAACAATTGGAATGACCTGGTCTACATTTTTCAGGTGGAGGGTATGAACTGCTGCCGACATGTTTGCCCAAGGACAAAGTATATTAAAAGGAAAGATGTTTATTCTACTTACTATTTACTTACGTTGGCGGGAATAGGAGCACCTGGGATTATGTGACCAAGAGTGGGATCAAGTTAAACTTTATTTTCTGCATAGTTTGACAAATCTAGGATTTAGGAGTCTGGAACAAATGGTGTACATTTTCAACCATGGCTTCTGCTCAGAAAGGCTAGAGAACAAGATTCCGCTCTAGATTCCATGGCTCTGTCGCCTTTGAAGGTCTTATAGTCTGCCTGGGACGTATAAATGAAGCTATACATCGGTGCAGGGGTGAAAAAACCTAGACAAGTGCATAGTCCTATTTTTATCTCATGGGTCTCAGCAGTATCCGAAACACTCAATATGAAGTTTGTTCTCAAATCTGCAATTTTAACCAAAAAATTGTAACCAAAGCGATGGACCATCAACACAAACCGGCATTAACTGGTGACGTTCCTGGTCTACTGTTGCTCTTGGGCCATTTTCAGCCAATTTTAATTGATAGAAGAAGCTATAAAAGACAGGTGGCTGGAATTTGGGAGTTGACCTTTACATAAATTAAATCTTCTGCGTGTGGAAGCTGTAGATTTTAGTTTGACTAGGTGTAAATTAATGGAATACAATATGAATTTGGGGAGGTACAGATGGAGAAAGAGGGTAAATGCAACCATGTTGTTTCTTCAACTTTCCCAGTTCTATGTGTATGTTGGACTCGCATCTGTCTCTTGCCCATTACATTTCTGTGGTTGGTTCTATCCCACTTTTAACAAGTGAGTTTGTGTCTGAAGCTGTAGAGTGAATTTATTATATTCATAAAATAAACAAGCTGTGGGGTATTGTTATGTCCTCCCCATGACATCGGAGCTGTCTTAAGAAGATTGCTCCCCTAATTATTTATTAATATGGATTATGGATGGGTTTCACGTTTCCTGAAATTATTTTGCTGTGAAATGGAGGGAGAGTCTTAGATTTTTAATCAAGAACCATGTAGTGCTTGAGATGCTTGCATTCACTTAGGTCACCATAATCAGGGTCTTTGTCATACACATTAGCCAGATGCACACACTTTCTGTTTAGCTCATCAGAAATAATTGTTTCCAATGGACAGAAGAAGGAAAACAGATTTCCAATCCATGAATAAGCTTCTGCACGTTTTCCAGGTCAGAGTCCAAAACAGGGAGGAGGGTTTCCACCTTGAATTTGTATGCGTATCTAGTAAGACGTACACTTCATTTGTTTCCAGTTCATCACTTAACTATAATCCGAATCTGGGCACCTCCGCCTGGCCTTCAGGTCATCGTCACTAAATTTGCCTTTAATTTCCTGAAGATACGTTTTCAGAGGCTCGAGAAGGTTCACGGCAACAAGAATGTCCACATCTTTAGACTGCAGGAACCTACGTGTTTTGTTAAATCTTTTGATAATGTCGTTCCAAAAAATTGTCAGAGAGATTGTTTCCATGCTCTCCATTCTCTCACTTAATCCATCTGCCTCTCGCCTTGTGTTCACTTCCTGATTAGAGTCAGCTGATAAAGAATCCAGTGCATCTTTCATGCAGAGCATGGACAGCCACAAAATGCGATGACTCTTGACCACAACATGATATTTTCCTAAACATGAGAGCAGAACATTCCATCGATGTGTAGCAGACGAGAAAAAAGAATACAAACACTTAAAGTCAAAAAATGTTGTCGAAGTTTGATTCAGAGTTTGATTTTCTCCATGAAATGCAAAACCTCTAAAGCAAAAAAGCGAATGACAGAAACCACACGTGCCGATACTTTGCCAGTATTCTTGCTGCAAGAAATGCTGTTTGATTAATAAAGAATCGATTCATCCAGTTTCTTTATGCTGAATCGTCAAAAGGGGCATAGATGCCCACGACAAGGAAATAATTCTACCCCTGTACAAGTCACTAGTCAGACCACACATGGAATACTGTGTACAGTACTGGGCACCAGTGTACAAGAAAGATATAGTGGAGCTGGAGAGGGTTCAAAGACGGGCAACCAGAGTAATAAGGGGAATGGGAGGACTACAGTACCCAGAAAGATTATCAGAATTGGGGTTATTTAGTTTGGAAAAAAGACGGCTTAGGGGGGACTTAATAACTATGTATAAATATATAAGGGGGCAGTACAGAGATCACTCCCAGGACCTATTTATACCCAGGACTGTATCTATAACAAGGGGACATCCTCTACGGTTGGAGGAAAGAAGGTTTCTGCACCAGCACAGACGGGGGTTCTTTACAGTAAGAGCGGTGAGATTATGGAACTCTCTGCCAGAGGAAGTGGTAATGGTAAACGCAATAAAAGAGTTCAAAAGGAGCCTGGACGTGTTTCTTGAAAGCAATAATATTACAAGTTATGGATATTAGATTAATAGGGACAGAACGTTGATCCAGGGATTTATTCTGATTGCCATATTTGGAGTCGGGAAGGAATTTTCCCCCTGGTATGGGGCAATTGGCATCTGCTTCATAAGGGTTTTTTGCCTTCCTCTGGATCAACACAGTAGGGACACAATATGTATATAGGTTGAACTTGATGGACTTTGGTCTTTTTTCAACCTTATGAACTATGTTACTATGTTACTATGTTACAAACGACACCACAATATCTGCGGAAATTAAATAATACTTAAATTCATTTAAGTGGATTCTTCAATAGGTTCCTCTGTTGGAAAGCCCATAGAGCCCCTTCTGGGGAATGAATCGTATATATATATGCCATCATGAACTTATGATGTTCCTCTCCATTTTGAAATTCTTCAATAAGATTGCTGGGTTTCCAATCATTAAACCCTAATGTAGCCAAGGGAGATTCTTTATTGGACAATAGGATACATGCAAAGCAGTACAAACAACCTTTGGATGATGAATGTTGTAACCATTTGCGTTTTACACATTCGCCATTCCGCAGTTTACATTTTTTTTAAAATACCTTGTCTGTGCTATCTCTACTCCGGCTCAGTCATACACTCGACATGAGTTTAAAAGGCTGCAATCATGATTCTGACATGATGTCAGGCCAACTACAACTCCGGTAATCCACTGCACTAGTATTCGTAAAGTTCCATAGTCTGGAATATGCGTCGTGAATCATACATTCACAGAGACACTCAGGACGCTCCTTTGATCCTTTGTATATTTCTTCTTGTGAAATGTTACCTGCATCAGGTGCTTGCGTGGCGCATCTCTGCGACCAGCGCACTACGTCATAAAAATGAGTCAGCACCGGCCAGTGGCAAAAGTTCTCATTTTAGAACAATACTGAAGTAGGTACCATACTCTTACTACTTTAATTTGGGGCTCGAGCTGCTCTAAGCACAGACATTACACAATGTAACAAGTGTAATGTGATTTTCCATGGGACCGGGGGCCACTAAAACTCCAAGAAACTCCAAATCTCTTATACTTGCTCTCAAGGGTTGAGTATCTGGTTGTTCCTCAGAATGTATCTTTATTTTTGTTGTGGTCTCTAAGAGGGGATGTTGAAATGTGGCTTTAGTGAAAGACAATGTCCAGAATCCACAGCCGCCCTTTGGCACATTGCACATTTTGGTTAACCAAACTTTGAGGTTTGTGGAAGTAGAGTTCAGTAGCAATTGAGATCCACCCCTGGTCTAGAATGTCTCAAACGTACGCGGCACCAAATTCACTTAGTGTCACTTAATATATTTGAGATTACTAGAAGCCTCCTGGTACCCTAAAAACATTTAACTACCCTTAAAAATCTTGTTGTGCATAGTCTTCTCTATTTGAATGTATTGAGATTGGAAAGAATAAAGTTCAACATAAGTCTTCACAATAACCAAAGGTGACCACCTGAGTTTGTTTGGATGGGGAAAATACCATGTCCACTTAGAAATGAACAATACCAAGAGAGACCCATGAGATTGTGTGTAGTTTGTGGCGGTTGGCACATAATCCGGTTCTCCAAGAATACATCAAGGTGAAGATCAAGCATTATCAACGCTACTAGGGTCAGATATTGGAAATTACAGTGGAATATAACACAACCTCTATAAAATACACATCTAGCCAGCAAAACTGACAAGCAAGGCGAAGAAACAGCGGTTGATTGGTAGATTGTGTATAATATCCTAGATGCATAGGAGGCTGAAGGCAATGACATCAAATATGGCAAGCCGGCGATGCATATAAAAAGTCCAACTCTAGACATACAATCACAAAAAGCTTGGGGGATCTGGTGTTCTCACCACTTGCACGCTCACTCAAGTCTAACTAAGAACACGTTAAATTTACTTAGAGTCAGCCAGTTTTCAGATTCCAGGTTTTTAAATAATTTTTATTAATCAAAGAGGAATAAGACACCAGCAGACACAGTGGGGTACCATCAGACGGAAAAATACCAATACAATACAGGTTTGGCATCAGAGGACCTGACAAAATTTTGATGGTCCATGAATTGTTTACATAAGCTTTGTCAGATTCCATGCTTAATAGAAAGGAAATTTCACAAAACTATTGCTTCTACATCTATATCTCCCCATCCTGAAAAGAAAAAAACTTAAAACCCTTGCCCTAAGGGTGTATTATTATATGGAGTATTTAGCTGAATTTGACATGGAGGAAGAGACCTTTGATGTACTGAAAACGTATGCAATTTCTTGTATATTGGCCCAATAAAAGGATAAGCCGGGTGTCTTAAATTTAAGTTGAAGTAAAATAAAAACACTGAAAAAATGTTTCCCTATCTTTCGACACTTCAAATTGCATGCGTGGAAAAAGAAAAAATAATATACTTCACTTTTTTGTATTATAGTTCTGATCTTGTTGCACACAGTTTGTGTTTTTGAGGTGTGGAGCCTGCATTTTATCAGAATTAAACAAAATGATATTGTTGAGATTAAAAAGTGACTCATCTGTGATTGCACAAGAAAATCATCTGGTGACTGAACTAAACTGAATTTAAAAAAAAAATAAAAAAAATAGATGTTTACAACATTTTACCAGATGAGGCCCATAAGTAGCATGTTATAGGCAATCATCGAAGTCAATTCACTGAACAATTACCATAGCCAGGAACTTCCCACGGTTACCTGGAACTCGTCTTCTGGTGGAGTGGAAGAGGGCAGACAGTAGTAGGGGAAGAAGGGGAAGAAGAAACTGACCCAGAGACCTTGGGAAGTAGGACTTCCCAGTTATGACAGTTCTTTGCAAATAAAGAGAATTGAAAACATAAGCCCACCAAGCGAATAACGCACCATGACGGTTGTGGTATGCAGTTTAGTATTTAGGGAAAGTGTTTTTCTCTCATTATGTTCCAATAGCCTCCTACCTGTGATTTCCCATTGTAGGCAGTCATGTGATATTTTGGATAACTTTTAAAATGAACTTACACTACTACGTTTGGGGTCACTCAGCTGTTTTCATGGAAAACGAGGACATTTCTGGCTGTAACATAATTGGGTTTTCTAGCAATCAATTAGCCTTTTAAACTTAAACTTGGATCAGCGAACACAACGTGCCATTTAAACACAGTAGTGATGGGAGTGATAAAGGGCCATTGTACGCCTGTGAAGATATTCCATTAAAAATCAGCTGTTTCCATCTACAATAGTCATTTGCAGCATTAACCAATTGTCCCATTGTGTAAAATTCACATTGGAGAACATTGGAGGTCACCTGCTTGACTTACAGGAATAACCACCTTGTGAGGATCTTCTCAACCAGTCTGTATGCATTGGGCCTTGTTGCCTGGGCACATGTCAAATAATCTTACATTCAAAATGATACCGGTAATCTGTTACAGGCAGGTTAAGTATGAGTTCATTGCATGCAACCCAATGATTTCTAAGAAGAAGAAGTCTGCGTCAGCACAAAATTTAACACAGACCTCACAAGCTGAGAAAATATATGTCCCTCTGGAGGAGAAGGAATCTGATAAAACCATTTATTTTCTTATACTGCAGTGTTTAATGCTGTCACAACGTTTCACTAATTTAGAAGGGCTATTACGTGTAACAACATGCAAGCTGTTTATATTACGTTGCTAGAGGATTTAGAACCACGGAGATGTGTTTATGTTACATATACATTTTTTAAATAAATGGAGATGGTCAAAATGAAGCAGAGCTGATAAGCGGGTATTTTCACGTGGGTTATAAGAAAATCTTTTGGTGGGTTCCAAAAGGGCAGGTTGCGGTAATTCAACCTGAGTAAAGTCTCCTTCGGCACTACATATAGAGGAAATAAGCCATAGTTATTTTTTCTGGCTCCCCAAGGTTCAAGAAGTCATGTTATAAGCAATGTTCCCTCTAATTTTTCTTAGGTGGTGTGCGCAGAAAATTTCTCTTGTGCAAAAACTTTCCCAGAGCCAAAATTTTGTGCACACAATATGCTTCTGCAAATGTTAAATTTAAATTGTTATTCTATATTTTTGGTATAGCTCGCTCATGATTAATAATACTACATTATAGTGTGATAATGTAGTATTAGTTACACAACAGTATTACTTACTGTAATGTTTTTTTAAAGGTGAAATTCTCACTGCATAAGTAAATTATGAGCGAATCACGAGCGGAGGCTTCAGGTCGCATAAAGGATAAAAAAAAATTGGGAAAAACTGTTGTGCGCAGGGGCGTACCTAGAGTATTTGGCACCTGGGGTGGATCCTGTACGTGGGACCCCCCCCCACACACACACTTTAAAACAGCATAGCTTCTATCCTTAGGCAAACATTGACAGGGGTACAGCATAACTTATCATTATTTACCAAGGCAGACATTGACGGTGGTACAACATAACACCTATCACTATATACTGAAGCAGACATTGACCGTGTTACAGCATAACTGCTATCATTATATACTGAGGCAAACATTGACGGTGGTACAGCATAACTGCTATCATTATATACTAAGGCAAACATTGACGGTGGTACAGCATAACTGCTAACATTATATAGTGAGGCAAACATTGACAGTGGTACAGCATAACCGCTAACATTATATAGTGAGGCAAACATTGACAGTGGTACAGCATAACTGCTATCACTATATACTGAGGAAAACATTGAGGGTGGTACAGCATAACTGCTATCATTATATACTGAGGCAAACACTGTTAGTGGTACAGCGGAACATCTATCACTATATACTGAGGCATGCACTGACGTTGGTACAGCATAACACCTATCACTATATACAGAGGCACACATTGACCGTGGTACAACACAACACCTATCACTATACATTGAGCCAGACATTGACAATAATGCAGCATAACCCCAATAATGCAGCCAAACATTGATGTGGTGTAGGCTTACCACTTTAGTGTGTGGCCTAGTATCTATCTATCTATCTATCTATCTATCTATATATATATATATATATTATATATATATGCACCGAAATGAAAATTCTGGACCTGAAAATTTAGCATTCACTTGACTGAAACCGAAAATGACCCCCACACACACCTTTAAAAACAAAAACAAAAAAAAAACACTTATTAGAAGTAACACACCAAAATTAGACAAAAAAATCAACAACTATATATATATATATATATATATATATATGATAAACAGCAACCACACTCCTATCATGTCCAGGTTCTAGCATGTACTGGTTGCTTGGGCATGGTAGGAGTGGGATTGCTGTTAGCAATCATATATATATATTAATATTGTTATCGAATTTGTTGTCCAATTTTAGTGTGTTACTTACTTTTAATAAAGGTGTGGTTAACACACCAAAATTGAACAAAAAAATATAATTGCTAACAGCAATCTCACTCCTATCATGCTCAGGCAGTCAGTACATGCTGGAACCTGAGCATGATAAGAATATGATTACAGCCTCCCTATGCCATGCTATCCCCCCCACACTTACACATCCATGCTATCCCCCACACACACTCATTCACAAACATTCAGTTTAAACTACACCATAACACCCATCACTCTCACACACTTACTAATTCACTCTCACAGAATGTTTTCCTACCTTTTCTCTGTCACTGTCACTTTTCCTCCTCTTCGTTCTTCTTCTTCTGTGTCCTCTCCTTCCAGTGCAGTGGAGGCGGTGGGGCGTGGCTTCATTGCTGTGCGCCGGGATATGACAGCAAATCCCGATGCACAACATCAGTTGCCGCGCAGATTTTTTTTTAAGACGGTTAGAGGGAGATCCTTGATCTCCCTCTAACCAAGCCTGCACCTCTAGCGGCGGACATTACTGTCCGTCTCTGGAGGGGTGCCGTGCACACAACCAGTAGCGGACCCCCCCCGGTTCGTGTGCGCTCCCTCTTAAAGCTATGTGCGCGCGCACAAGCGCACAGCTTAGAGGGAACACTAGTTATAAGCAGGCAAAGGGCAGAATATGGTCTTGAAAACCGTTCACTGAACCTTTGGTTTATTTTATTGTTAGAAATCCATATTTTCTTTGTTCTAAATATATATTGAGTGAAACATGAGTGCCAGGAACATGTGTTTAAATCACACTACAGAACTGCTAGAAGTTCTTTCTGGAATTGTCATACAAATTAGCGGGCACATGAGATCTATTGATACACTATAAGGACAAAAGTATTGGGACACCTGACCATTACACCAACAGGGACTTTGATGACATTGTATTCTAACTACATAGACATTAATATTAAGTTGGTCCCCCCTTTGCAGCTATAACAGCTTCCATATCCCTGTCGTAGAAGATAATCACTTTATTAACTGATACTGTACAAGCATATAAAGACTCCTGGTTAGAAGGACAAGGTCACTTCTCTCCCTGTCCTCCACCCTGCTTACTTTTTCTTCTCCCTCATTTCAAGAACTGCGAGCCTATAGCACCCAAGTTCCATCGTTCTGTTACTGTCATCAATTGGTGCTGTATGTATGTATTCTTTGTAAATAAACCTACCCAAAAGGTAGATCTCACATTTCTTTCAAACATTTTCAATTGCTGAGAAGGACTGCAACTAAACTGTCCCTTTAATTCGAAGTTGGTAAATTTTGGGGGGCCCAACATAGAATAAGATGTAATGTTACATCTCTCCTTCAGATGGAATTCTTTTAATGTACCTAAGCTCCTATAAAAAGTGAAATGATGATACGGTTCAATTTAGCTGTAGTTGATGGATATTTTTTTTTAATTAGGGGTTATTTACTCTTTCATTAGGGCAAGGCAGGGTGATGGCTTCTACTGATCTGCAGCCCCAGCAAGTCAAAACTCATACTGCATTTATACTAGCATTCACGGCTGAATAATATGAAATGATCACACACATTAAAAAACGAAAACATTTGTTAACAAAAGTACCCTTTGAATATTTCCCAAATCCTGTATTTAGTTACACTAAATAAACTGGGATAATGGTACAAAAAAAAAGAAAAGAAAGAAAGGAAAGAGGAAAAAAAAAGAAAAAGGCTGCTGAATTCCCCCAAGATATTAATACTAAAATTGTTACAACATGTGTTGGCGCCAAAGATATGTTATAAAATTACAATTTTATTTCCAATGCATGTTAAGCTTAACACAGAGACACACTCCAGAGAGCTCTAAACCAGCAGGCTGCACAACCTGCAGAAATATTATCCACACTGGTGATTCCTACACACATCACCTCTAACCAACAGACTAAGATGTTGTGCATAAAAGCACCCTAAATAAATAGGGATATCATACATTCTTATTATTCACCCTCTGATGCCTAAAGGCGAAACGCGTTAGGGCAACCGTTTTATTGATTATATATATCTGTAGATAACAAAAACAACAATAATTTTTTTACAATGTTTTATATATGGATATCATATGGATTGTATGGTAATTATTTGAAATTAAATTGTATTTTATAACCTATCTTTGGCGCTGAAACCTGTTGGACCAATTGCTTGGGAACACTGAATCTGAATGGGAACATTATAAGGAAAATACCTAGGAACTTCCCTGAGTATGCTACCCGGAGTATTCCCTCTCCTGGGGCTTGTATAAAGGACTAGAAGTATGTAGGGTTGGGGCAAGCAGCCACACGCAGCCTTTAGTAGGTGGGGGGGTGGTGAGCATGGTCAAACTCTGATCCAATGCCTGGAGAAGAAGCTGTTTACTGATGGCTTTTTTTTGCAAGGTGTGACATCTCTGTGCCCATATGTGTAATATTCTTCTTATTAGAAATGATATTTTTATATAATGTAATTATATAATTTCATAAAATAGAATACATACTTAATGAATTTATCATTAATCCAAAGTGTCTTGTTTTGAGTGAGACAGTCCCAGTTTTCAGGCATTGTGCCTCAGTCTAGCTTTTGTTGGCGGTAGTGATCGTGAGCCAATGAAATTCCAGATTAGCTGCAGCTAAATAGGTATTAGTTGTTCTCTTTGAAAATGAGATACGTATAGATGATACTTTCTGTAAATAACTGCATTAAAAAGACATCTAATTCAAATGTTATAAAGTTGTAAAAGTTCTTTGTGTGTATTTGAATAAGCTACAATTTCCTTGTTTTAGAGGTATGGTGCTGTTACTCAAAGTGACCACAAGATGTCACTATAGAACAAGGCATTTCCCAATTGAAGAGAAAGAATAACAAAAAGTCTTAAAATTAAAAAATAACAAAACAAGTTTTCTTTTACTTAATGTGCTGACAATACAATAGTTCAAGTGTAATATCTTTAAACAACAGCCCATTTTTGTGTATTTGTAAAAGAAATAAAAACATGGAAATTACATGCCCCCAACTGTCCAGATTTAGGCGGGACAGTCACGATTTTAGGTCTCTGTCCCACTGTCCTGTACTGTACTCACCTCAGGTGCAGCTGCGGGGGGGGCGCATAGCCGCACGATGAGCTGCTGCAGCCTGCAGATTAGCTGGGAGATCACAATCTCCCTCTAGTCATGTCAACATTAGGTAGCACAAAGTCTGTCACTTCAGACCTCATTTTATTACTCCCTCATCACTACGCGCTGGCAAATAATGCTGGGGATATGATGTCATCCCTGTACTCTGCAGCAATAGCCTGCGAGTAGTGATGAGGGAGTAGTAAAGTGAGGTCTGAAGTGACAGGCCTCGCGCTCCCACCACAGGATAGAGGATGAAGGATGGTGGAAGAGGTAATAGATGGGGAGAAAGTGTGTGTAAGGGCAGTGTATGTGTATATGTGTGTGTGTAAGGGCAGTGTATGTGAATATGTGTGTGTGTAAAGGCAGTGTATGTGTATATGTGTGTTTATGGGCAGGTGTGTGTAAAGGCAGTGTGTAAAAGGTCCTGGGAAGGATTAGCCTTTTTTAATTTTAAAAAATCTCTGCTGCTGTGGACTACTCTTCCAATGATGCTCAGCCGGCGTTATGACGGACACCTGGCTGTCTGAGAATCATGGGAATTTTAGTTCACATCTAGCATCTGCAGTTTTACTGTTGCTGCACTTCCCATGACTCTCAGCAAACATCATGGAAGTAGTATGTCTTGCTGACCCTCATGGGAATTCAATTCAATGTGTTGGTTATTTTTAATATGCATGACTGTGCTGACAAAAATGAAATGCGTTTTAAGCGGCGATGAAAGCGCAACATTGTAAAGTGCAATTGCTTGTATCAGTGAGTTCCGCAAGATTTTAAAAAAAAAAGTTTCCCTCTTTCACATTTTGAAATGTTGGGAGGTATGAAATTGAAATGCTACCTGAAAGTCACTTCTTTTTAGCATATTCTGTAGTGTGGAGGCTACTGCATTAGTTTATACCAGGGGTTCTCAAACTGCGGCCCTCCAGCTGCTGCAGGACTACATCTCCCATACTCCTCAGCCAGCCCCTTAGCTGAAGGAGCATTATGGGAGATGTAGTCCTGCAGCAGCTGGAGGGCCGCAGTTTGAGAACCCCTGGTTTATACAATGATGTAACTATAAAGAACTATAAAGAGAGGACTCTGTGAATGTGACACATAAAAACAAAATCACAGTAAAAAGGGCAGACGATGGACATATGAAACAAAGGACACCCAAACCTTCAGCCCTTTGTGTTTGCTTCCTTTAACACTTTCAGAGATAGAAATAAAAATAAAGGGTTTCTATTCTGCTCTCGGACTTCCCTCGTCAGACACACAGGCTAAGAAGAATTTCCTCTTTAAAACAAAACTTGGGAAAAGAATTCAACGTAATTTCCTGAGCAGCAACAATTTCCAAACACTGACTTCCATTTTACATTGTAAAGAATAAGCAGGTATGAGGACTGAACTAAACAAAAGGACTTCACACTTCCTGACAATTAACATACTGAACTTGGCCAGTTGTGGAGTTCACACCCTGCCAACTGACACATATAGGTAATACATGATTAATGCCACCCACTAATTAACTTGTATCAAACATGTGATGGAATATTTATTGCACTAATTTCCTATGATTTTTACAAAACTTCTATAATCAAGAGTTAATAATTGGTACTAATTTGAACGTGGCCACAGATCTCTCGGACTTGGTTACTAAACTTCCAGAGACAATTGCTGTAAAAACCATCATGGAAACATTAGATGCATACCAGGGAACTCTCTCCAGGTTAGCCCCAGAGTCTCAGGGTGAAGATCTGCTTCCCCAGGTCTTTAGGGCAGTTTTCTCCAGCAAGGCAACACAGTTTGTCCATGTCCACTTCTCCTCCTACTCCCGGTATGACCCTAGCCCTGCCTCCATGTGTGGCTTGGTCCAGGCATGATTAGATGACCTTGACCAGTGATGTATTTTGGCCTAGGTCAGTAGGTCTAGGGGCCTCTGGTGAACTGCTGCTCAGTGGAATGGTTAAAAGATTTCTGATTTCCCCAACTTGCTGATTTACACTATGAAAGCTGACACAGCCTCCATAAAATGCATTAAAAACTCTGCATGCCTTTGAAACAGGAAGCGCCGGGCCATGACGTCATATACTGAAGCCTCGCGGTGAGGATGGCAGCCATAGTGGGGGTGGCTGGGGGTGCAGCCCAGACCTTGGGCAATGTCAAGGTACATACATCATTAAAATCCAAAACGTTGTGTCATCAGTAGGCATTAATATTAGCCACTACTTTTAAAGGCTATTAAAGTGTATCCCGATGTGTTACTAAATGATTTACAAATTGTATTCTGCACGCATTAATGTGTCATACATCTGTTGGCTATTTGATCAAAATAGAGAACTTCCTAACAGAAAGTGGAGCTGAGAGAGGATGTAATGTGCGGAAATAGAAGGAAGCATTATTATGTATCAGTGTTAGTGTGGCTAACATCAGTCAAAACCAGACTTCTGAGTGGAGGCAGGGTGAATGATGCCGGAGGGAATTTTCCATTCATTGATTTCCATCGCTCTCTTTCTATCAGACTTTATATCACTACATGTGAAAGGGAGACGTGGTGTATTATTAAGCCTTGTAAAGGAACAACGTAGTTTCTGGTCCAAACCTCATATGAGATTCAGGAACATGTCTCATGACATACAGTATCTCACAAAAGTGAGTACACCCCTCACATTTTTGTAAATATTTTATTATATCTTCTCATGGGACAACACTGAAGAAATGATGCTCTGCTACAATATAAAGTAGTGAGTGTACAGCCTGTATAACTCAAACACACAGCAATTAATGTCTAAACCTTGGCAACAAAAGTGAGTATACTCCTAAGTGGAAATGTCCAAATTGGACAATGTCCAAATTGCAAAGTGTCAATATTTTGTGTGGCCACCATTATTTTCCAGCACTGCCTTAACCATCTTCGGCATGGAGTTCACCAGAGCTTCACAGGTTGTCACTGGAGTCCTCTTTCACTCCTCCATGATCACGGAGCTGGTGGATGTTAGAGACCTTGCGCTCCCCCACCTTCCGTTTGAGGATGCCCCACAGATGCCCAATAGGATTTAGGTCTGGAGACATGCTTGGCCAGTCCATCACCTTTACCCTCAGCTTCTTTAGCAAGATCGTGGTCGTCTTGGGGTAGTTATCATGTTGGAATACTGCCCTTGGCCTAGTCTCCGAAGGGAGGAGATCATGCTCTGCTTCAGTATGTCACAGTACATGTTGCATTCATGGTTCCCTCAATGAACTGTAGCTCCCCAGTGCCGGTAGCACTCATGCAGGCCCAGACCATGACACTCCCACCACCATGCTTGAATGTAGGCAAGACACACTTGTCTTTGTACTCC